>JAQIUQ010003257.1:35000-265939 GCA_030378365.1 Hybognathus amarus | reverse complement strand
TTATGCCATGTTTTACTGGTTCAGTTTCATATTGCTTTTGCTGATAATTTACTCACCCCCCATGTCATCCAAGATGTCCATGTCTTTTTTCTTTCTTCAGTCGTAAAGAAATTAAGGTTTTTGATGAAAACATTCCAGCATTTCTCCATATAAGAATGGACTTCAGTGGGAACCAAACGGTTCAAGGTCCAAAGACACTTTCCAGTGCAAACTGCAAACTGTTCAAAAGGCTTTAAACGTTTCAACGAATGATAAGGGTCTTGGCGATTCTACATTCGCTCATTTAATAAATAATGCGATTAATCACAATTAATTTTCGCACATCCCTAATTATATATATATATATATATATATATAGTTGTACATCTATCCATCGATTTCACATTTTTCAGTCCTTCCATGTTGCCCTTCTGAACGTCGTGCCAGTGGGTTTGTGCCCAAATGCCCATATGGTTAATCCGTTTAGTACTTTTGTTCTCTCCAAACCCAGTTCAGGCTATTTTTATAGATGATTTTGGCTGTGACTGCTGTCTTGCTATCACAGTTTTCTGTTTTTTTTTTTAAGCAGCATGTATTTTTATTACCTTTAGTGTTAGACAGTGTTTTTGTCCAACAGATATTTGTTTACTAAAAGAAAGCTGTACTTCTCAGTGTCCTGAGATTTACTTTCAGCAGCTGAGCGTGCGATATTGATGCCCTGTTGAACTTAATATGAATTTCCAGGCCCAGGCTTGTGCTGGTTGCTTAAGTAGGCGTGTTGGTTTCTCACATAAAGAAAACATTAAATTGTCATTTAGGAGAGTCTAAATCCATAGATTGCAAATACATTAGTGGAATATTCCATTTGGCTATTTTGAAGTTAAACCTCTCAGATGGAGAACATAATGATATCTTGACAATTTTTAATAAACAAGCCTTCGTGTTCTATAAATCCTGCACATTCAGGGCCATTAAAAATACCCACAGTGCAATGCTGGACTACAAGAAGTGTCTTTGATGATGTGTGCTGGTGGGATTCAGGTGGAGGTGAAGCCGCAGTGGGAAATGGGCTCTGGAAACGAAAGGTGGTCTGCAGTGTGGTGTGATCCTGGTATTGCCGCGCCTGCAGCCTCGCGCCCAATCAGAGATGGGAAAACTCTAATCTGTGTGGCCAAGAGGAGACAAAGAGACCCTCCCGGCGGAGGCAATCAGTGACGGTGAACGCTCACAGCAGAGCCAATCAAACGGAAGGGTTATGAGTTATAATACTGCAGGTCTCATTTAAAATACACTGAGTGCTGTTAAACCTTGAGGAACGGTCACAACTGCCGCAGCCATGTAATGTGGCTCCATTTAAAATATACGTGGTGAATGTGTTAATAAAGGAATATTCTTTAGGGACTTTATCATGACTGCTGTTTGGGGTCATTGTGTGGTTAGTTGTTGCTAAGGCTGTGACATAATGGAATATACGTAATAAAACCCGACCAATCAAGTCATAAACTTATCCCTATGTCTTTAAAGGGATAGTTCACTTGAAATGAATTTTTGGTATGTTTTAGCTTACCTCAAGGTCATCCAAGATGTAGGTGTCTTTGTTTCCACAGTAGTTTCAATTTTGATATTTTTAGGTCAAACCGTTCTTGTCTGTCTGTCATATAATGGAGGTCTATTTAATGACTCGTAAATGTAAGTACATGTTGATGACCTAAGATACAAAACGAGCGGTTTTCAGAGTTTTAGTGTCAGTAATACATTAAACATATATATAATGATTATAATGTATAATAATGCAATGGGGGAATATTTGTGGGTCCTGATAATGCATATCTCATGTTACCAGTAAAAAGTGGCCTACATTTATTTTCAAATATATCTAGATCATGCATATTCGTCTAAAATAATCCTGTATTTTCATCTTCAGAATCATGAATATTGTTATTCTGGTGTCACCATTGTCCTTGGCTTACAAGCACCAAGTCTGAGACTATTCATTTAAACCCACAATCGTCACGATACACACACACGGAAACATAAGATCCAATATCAATACTTATTAAGGGGTAATCCGTTCTCACAACATGTCCAGGCAAAGGCCAAAATCCAAAAAGGCAATCCAAAACCATAAAAGACAAACACTAGAAACAGGCTCAAAAACAACAGAAGTGTGGGGACAATATACAAGGACTCTGTGACAAACACTGAAATATACAGAAGTGCTAACAAGGTGACGAGAAACAGCTGTAAGGCAATGAGCAATCAGTGACAGACAGGATCATGGGAATTGTAGTGAGAATCCATAGACACCGTGAAAACTGAGGACCTGTAGTGTTTAACACAGGGAACAACCAACACTCTGACAACATGTAATATCAAATTTAGCATTTTAATCAACAGTATATTTTGTTAACCTTTTACCATGTCTTGGAGTATCACAATAATGAGTTCAGTATAATGATATGTATCCAATCGTGACATGAGGGTATCGTTACACCCCTGTTGTGTATCATTTCCAATCAAGACAAAATTTTGTCCAACACATTGTTTCAATTTTGTGCTTTTAAAATGCTAGCTGTGAAATAGCCTTAAGGCCTGTACACACCGATATGAATTTTAGCGTTTTTTTCAACGCGTTTTTGTCTTCACACCCAAGCGATTTTCACTAACGATGAGCCGAGTGAACATGCAAATTCATTCCCTGACATTAGATGGCGCCATTTTGCTCTACAATATAACTCCATAACAGTTCGCTTTTATCAAGATGTTTGTAGTCGCAGTCGCGTTTGTCATATGGTTTATGTTCTTAACACCAATCGAGAACATCAGCTCTACATTCATCTTGCCTCGCATTTTCTCATCTTATTTCTTCCCATAGACTGTAATTTCTTCCTAGCTGTGTGAGACGGCGACGCGTCTATCTTCTTCGCTGTTGCATATGTGTGCTCGGCAAGACCGTTTTGTGTTTGAGCGCCCCAAGTTGTGTTTTGCTGTAACTCAGAAGCTTCAAACACGTATGCAAAACCGCCAATCTGCGTTGTCGTCGATAGTTTTTACGCAGACACGTCAAACTAAAAAAAACGAACCCGAGGCGTTTTTGAAATGACGCTTTTATGCATGGTGTTTTTGGCGGGTCAGTGTGAACACTCACATTGCGCCCTTTTGTGTTCGTCACGAGGAGTTAAACGTCGGTGAATAACACGCGCGAAATTCGTCCCGGTGTGAACAGGCCTTCAGAGAAGGAAAAGTAGACATTTTAGTTAAAGTCAGTTCAATAAATAGAGTAGCTTAAATTTAATAAGAGCTAGTTCACTTTATTTGATGGTCCCTTTAACACATTCTGTTGCCTATAAGTAGCGGTGCATACTAACTCTCATTAGAGTATTAGTAGACCGAATAAGTCCGACATGTAGTCGCAAAGTTACTTGTAGTTTAAAAGGGACCATCAAAATAAGATTTGGTGGAAATAACACCATCATGAAATTACATTTTGAACATTTCTGGAACAAAACAAAAATGCAATTTGCCACAAGATCATTCTTTATTCACTAATAGGACATTCTTAGTAAACAAATTAAGCTAATGAGAGTGTGAAAAGTGTTTATGTCCACAGTATAGGCCAGTATGTCCACAAAACGTTTTTCCACGCGTCTGGCATATGTTTTCAATTGTTTTCAATGGTTTTTTAAATGCCATGAGCGTACCGAGGTGCTGAGCGTTTATTTTTCACGCTGAAGCGCCGAGCGCCCAGCGCGTTTTACTGGTCGCTGGGAGTTGAAAAATGTCCAACTTTGGATAAAACGCAGTGCTCATCACTGTCACTTTTTACCCAGACGTCCAATCACAGTGGAGGAGGGGCGGGACAATACCACACCGACCAACTGTCACAACATTCAAACTGCTGTGGATATTCTGTATCATAGCAACGAAAGCGTCTCAACGAAAACGCTGTGCTGCCAAAACGCTGGCGTTTCAGCTGGCTAAAAACGCTTTGGTGGACACACGGCCTAACAAAAAGTGTCCATAGTTGAAGAAACGTCCAATAACTTTGGAAAGTAATAATAACACACATTTCATTTCAGATATCAATCATGTTTGTAGGGTGCAGGTTGAGATATGTTTCAAATTTCAATACCCAATTCAAATCCCAAACCCTCAGTTTGAGCAATAGTACCAATAGCGAATGAAATGCGGCTAATAAATGTAATATATATTCAAAGGCACTGAGGCAAATTTGCTACAATCCAATATTGAAATATTCTCTTCTGCTTTGTTTTCTCATTGTAGTTTCATCTACTGTGGGATTTTCCACTCAGGACACATTACGACGAGGGGAATGTGGACCCGGGAGAGAACGTGTCTCCGCTCTCCTGTGAACCAGCCTCCGTCCTAAAGAGCAGAGAGAGCGTTTACTGCCCGTGAGTACAACTCAGCCTCTCTTGCGAGACGCGTGATTTGTGTTTCTGTGATGTTATGTAAGTCCCGGCATGGTGTTTTTCCTCAGTATACTGCCGTCTCCTGCAGCTACACTTTAAATCATATTAAAGCCAATGTGCCAGAAAAGAAATAGAGTTGATTTCGGAATAAAAGAGGTGCCGCGCTGACAGTCTGTGAAGTGATTTCAGCGTATCTGACAGATAGCAGCTTCTGTAGGAGTTTACAGGGGTTGGTCTGAACGTTAAGGGCCACCAGGAGACGTCGCAGAACCCAGCCGGAGCAGAACAAACACTCCCACTGACACGTATCGGCTTCAGCACGACACGGGCGCGCCGAGCACCCACGGTCGTTCACGCATCACCTGCCCGGCTCTAATCTGATTGGCTGGCTTTATGTTACTAAGGGTCTGTCTGACTCTTTGAAAGCTGTTCAAAAGTTTCATAGTCTGTCTGTCCATCCAGTTGTGTGTGAGAATTTCATCATTGTAAGTTGAATTGACAATTTATATTTTGCAATTAATTGTGTAAAGTGTGCGCTGAGAAAACATCGGGCGGGGACTTTTCTGTGACTAGAATTGGCTGAAGTGTGGACTTGTATTTATGCTGATTGTTTAAAGTCTATACGAAGACTGAGTCTGAGTCTTTTAGATCCAACATGCTGTAATGGCTATTTCGATGTAATTGCTCGTAAAATAGCTTGCTTTATGCTGGCCTGTTCTCGCACCTCTGCAGCTGCTTGAAACCTTGAGGTAAAATAGATCCGCCCCGACAAGTAGAAGGATAAATGAACCTTGTATTATTTTGGATTGTCATTTTGAATAATAGCGATGAATTCCAACCCATAAGCCAGGATTTGAAACATTACAGCCCTCTCTCTCTCTCTCTCTCTCTTTCTCTCGACTTGCTTCTGTTCTCAATCATTTATCGTGACTATGCGGGAGAGGAAACCAGGCTGCAGTAAAACTGACGGACGGCATTTCGCATGACTGAAGACAAACGACACATGAATTATTGCATGTGTGAATTCTTTCTCCAAAAACAGGGAAAAGATAGAAGCTCAATTTCTGTCTCTGAGCTCGATGTCCATTTCTCTCCGACTGCTTTCTGTCAGTTCGCACACCATAAAAACATTCGTCTAAATTTACAGTAAAACACGGCAACTCCATTCAAGGTGAATAAATATATAAAATATATAAATATATATATATATATATATATATATATATATATACACACATATATATATATATATATATATATATATATGCAACAAATAATAAATAAATAAATAATATTTAACTTCTAATTTGACATAAGGGCTAAACAGGGAAACAAATTTTGTATTAATAATTTTAATAATTGAATCTTTATTTAAATAATAATAATAATAATAAATTGGTATGTTGTGTTTTTTTGGAATTGCAAAGTATTAATTATGTACTCATTTATGATGGAAATGTACATATACTTGTAAAACAAAATAATGTTTTTTTTACAGTATGAATCAGGGTTATTATTTAACTAAATCTAAAAATAAAGCCTAAACCAATAAAAACACACATATTGATCATTTGAACTAAATGAACGTTAACTGAAATAACAATCGTTAACTTATTTTCATTTACTTTAACTTGGTCTACTGAAATAACTAAAATAAAAATAATCAAAACTATATATAATTTTTTTTTAAAAGTCATGAACAACAAAATTACTCAAATTTAGCTGGTATCTGTCTATCTATCTGTCTGCCCGTCTCATCTACCTGTCTGTCTATCTGTCCTTCTGTCTGTCTGTCTGTCTGTCTGTGCTCTGCTGTATACTGTACATGTATTATGTCTATCTGTCTGTCTGTCTGTCTGTCTGTCTGTCTGCTATCTATGTATGTATATCTATATCCTATGTATCTGTCCGGCTGTCTGTATGATATATGTATCTGTACATGCACATGCACATGTACCTATGTACTGTGCATGTCTGTCTGTATACTGTCTCCTTCTGTCTGTCTCTCTGTCTTGTCTGTCTTGTCTATTTTTGTCTGTCTGTCTGTCTATCTTATTGTTCTGTCTGTCTGTCTGTCTGTCTGTCTGTCTGCTCCTCTGTCTTGTCTGTCTTTCTGTCTGTCTCTCTGTCTGTCTGTCTGTCTGTCTGTCTATTTTATTGTCTGTCCAATTTATCTTTGTGTTCTGTTGATTTTCTGTTCTGTCTATATGCCTGTCTGTCCATCTGTCCATATCTGTCTGTCCGTACTATTTCAATTCTGCTCTGTCTGCATCTTTTGTCTATTCCGTATTATTCCGTTATTTTCTGTCTGTTTCCATTATTTCTGTCTCCGTCTATGGATTGTCTGTATCTAGTATTGTTTCATCTATTTGTCCATCTATCTAACTGTTACTGTCTGTCTGTCTGTCTGTATACTGTCTGTCTGTCTGTCCATCTATCTTCCATCTATCTGCTTCCATCTCTAACTGTTGTCTGTCTCTGTGTCTCTATATCTCTGTCTGTCTGTCTGTCTGTCTGTATGCTACTCTGTCTCTCTATATATCTATCTGTCTGTCTGTTCTGTATCTGTCTGTCCGTCTATCTGTTTATACTCTACTGTCTATATGCCTGTTGTCCATCTGTCCATATATCTGTATATACGATATATGATTTGTCTCTGTTAGTCTGTGCTTGCTGTGCGGTATATCGTATATTATGTTTGTCCATCTATCTTTCCATCTCTCTGTCCATCATCTATCTCTCAACTGTCTGTTCTTATCTTGTTTGTCTTTTCGTTGTCTGTCTTGACCTGTTGCTGCCTGGCTGTCTGTCTGTCTTGTCTTTCTGTCTGTATCTGTCTGCCTCATCTATATTGTCCATTGCCTCATTATCTCCATCTCATTGTAACTCTGTGACTGTCTGTTCTGTCTGTCTATGTCTGTCCATCTATCTTTCCATGCTGTCCGTCCATCTATCTGAACTGTCTTTGCTGTCTGTCTGTCTGTCTGTCTGTCTCCTGTCCATCTGTTTTGTCTGTCTTGTATTGTCTGTCTATCTGTCTTCTATCTGCCCGTCTATCATCTCTGTCTTGTCTGTTGTCTGTCTGCTGTCTGTTGTGGAAGATTTTAGTAGAAATCAGAATATAAATGATTAGAGTATAGTAGTTCGTACTCTATTTATAATATCTTCTTTTCGCTCTCTATTTAATATAGCCAACTGTGTGTGTCAATGTGACAAGAGCCATAGAGGAAAGCATGTGATGACCTTGTTCTGTACCATAAAACAGTCTGCCATGAATAATCTTATGCTCATATATGATGAACTGAAGACTCTTGTGCTACCATTATGAGAAAGCATGCGGTGAACTGAGATCTCTTGTTTTGCTTGGTTTATTTTAAGATACACAATAGCAGTATGAAATCCATTGACTCCACATGATTGGATTATATGAAATCTATTTTCAGAGGCTGTGGCTTTGTAAGCTATCTGTCTATCCATCATCTATCCAATGTATTTTTTAAACACTTAGTAAATGCATGCTTAAGCATCTATATTCCATTTTCCGTAGACATTGTGTATAAAAACAGGCTGTGATTAGTCGTGTTACATGTTCAGTCAAGTGGGCGATTCTTGGAACAAAGAAACAGACCAGACTACATGTGAGACTAATGTTACTGTCAGTAATATGTGGGAACAAGTCTTGTCAGGATTGAGCTGGTGATATTCATACACAGGCAGATGGTTTCTGTGCAATGGCTTTTCTGGTGATTTATTAAAATATCTGCTTCTCTCTGACAGCTGAACTTTGCTGCTAGCCTACAATCAGAGAAAAATGAGATCAGAAACAGCACTGATTTCAACCCCTTAACACATACAGGCTGGCAAACACAAGGTGCTGATGCATGCTGGGAAACGCTGTAAATCATCTCCTGAAAGAACTGATTGTAATTGTTAGAGAACTCAAGCTAAAGACACCCGCTTGCCTTCTGTTTATGCATGTGATTCAGTGTGTGTGCGACCGGAGAAAGAAGAAGAAGAGTAAAGGTTGAGAAACTGAGCTGGGCTTTGTGAATATTCATATGAACATTTGAATATTCATGCTCATGAATCCATGCACGCCTAATGAGATAAAGAAGTGTTTACTGTGCTGTCACAGTAAATTTGACTGTAATCTGAGTGTCCTGTGCTGTTGAATGGCTGCCACTGAGATATAACCATCAGAGGTGGAAAAATGGACACTTCTGGAAGCGCTGTGCTGGAGAAAGATTTGGTGTAATCTGCATTTAAGAGAGGGACTTGTCGTCAAGGTCAGTCTTTCCTCTGAGAGGCGGCAGTGTGAAGACATTTCTGGGGAAGTGAGGAGGCTGCTGGGAAGGAGATTTGTAGCCGGTGGTGAGGGGAACCGAAAGAGTTTGGAGATTACGCCACACATGCATGAATCTGGAGGGCGGTAATGTGAGCTGGAACGGGAAACCGGTGAACAGACTTCTCAGGGAACGCACACCACAACAATGTGTGCGCAGAGTAAGCTCTTTAGGCTCAGAAAACTTGATGGAGTTCTCGTTTGTGTCTCTTGAACTGTTGTTCCTCATTCTGCGGACAAGAATGAGGGAATCGTCGACGTACAGCAAGAATACAAGCTATTAAAGGGACACTCCACCCATTTGCATATGTTAGAAGTCAGAGCTAATTATATTGAATGGTTCAGTAGCAACACTCTTCGATTTTCCCCTGAAATGAGAGAACATGCAATTTACCTTTTCACTTCCTCCCACAATGACGCAAAAATAGTCATTTTACGTTCATTCTCAGAGGAAGTGTAAGAGGGGGATTTCTGTAAAGACTACACATACTAGATCCCACCCTTTCAAACCTGCCCATCAGCGGGTTGGGCCTAATGCGTTAACAGACCAATCACAGATTAGTGCCAGTGCGTTGGATTTCACCGGCAGAAGCGTTTTGAAATACAAGGACGAAGATACTGAATACACAGATGGATGCATTATGGGATGAGTTGGGTATCGAAACACTGGTAGCGAACCGGTTCGACCCAAAATCGGTAATAACCAGACTCGAATAAGAACGAATATTTCTCTTGAAAGACTCTGTCATGAGGCGCACACATGCAAATTTTCGCTCTCTCCCACGGTTGAAGCACAGTCTGATCTGTCTTCGCATGCACGCTCTTGTTCACTCGCTCTACTAGTTTAACTAATTTTCGGGCATCAGGGAGCCGTTATCAATATGCGAGAGACTCCCGGAACGTCTGACAAAGAGGTGATTAGATGAAGATGCCGAAGACAAACGCTCCAAGGTTTGGCTGCATTTCACGTGTAAAATTACGTAAGTGTGCCGATTGTCTGAAGCCTATGTAGAATCGACGCGAATCCATTGGCTGATGGGGCGGACGGCGCGTTTACGCTCTGACGTCATCATTTATATTAGCGCCAGTGTTGTGCCTGGAACGCATTCAGTGAGTGATCGTTCATGAACGCGTTCATATTTTGGGGCGGACGTGAACTGAATGTACTGTACTACTGCCTGATGAACGTTACTGTGACCGCGTTCGTTCTGGTGTCTGTGACGCACGCTCTCTCAGTTTAACTTCGTAGCAATAGGGTGCCAGATTTCTATTGAGCCTTTCAAGCGTAAACCCGGCTCAGAATACACATAAACGGGTCATAATATGTAGCGAAAAAACACCCAATCTGGCAACACCAGACACTAGTGTCGCACCGCTGCCGCCGCCGACAAAGCAGCGAGCGAGAAGGTGTCGTATGATAATTATCAATGGATTTTCTCTGACGTGGTCTAGGTGAGGATGGAAAAAATCTTACATTTCTGTGCAAACTTTGCACGTCGAATAAAATAATTGTTGTCTTAGGTTGTTTATGGGCTGTGGCAATAATAGCCTAATAAAATAAAAAAAACATAGCTACTAGGGGTGTAACGGTTCACAAAATTCACGGTTCGGTTCGATACGAATACACTTGTATCACGGTACGGTTCGGTACGTTTCAAATACAGCAAAAGGAAATGGCAGAGAAATTTCCTTGATTTAATTTTTTTATTATATTTTTATTAAAACTAACATCATAAAGTATGATATTTTTTAACTTAGAGCAATGATGGAACTAAACTTGACTTTTCTTAGGAGCATTTAAAACAAACAGCTCTTTGGACAAAATGAAATGTAATATTGTAGTAGTTATAAACAAAGGTTTATTTTAGTTTAGATTAACATTTGAGGGAAGCAATTGTATTGATAATGTCAAAATACAACAGACGTGATGTTACTTGAAAGCATTATAGCCTACTATTCCTGCCAAACTTACAGATAGTAACGTTAGTGTTATACAGTAAATCCTTGGTGATGTTGCTGATCTGTGGACACTGGATAGTTCATTCATGGCACAATGTTTCTTCCTGGTTTCCACGTCAGTGCTGTTTAATCCGTTAATAACGGAGAAATGAGAATGTTTCTCACTAGATCTTGCAGCGATGTTATTACTTCAGTGGCAAATTCAAATGTTTTCTTTACTGGATTTGGCTGTGTAGTAACAGTGCTAATCAAGATCGGCTCGACGCTGCAATTGATCCAAACTGATAAACGGTTCAGTGATCCAGACAACCACACGAATAACGAGTAGCTCAGGTTCATTCCGCTTACATTACATTTGCCATTTGATGTTGGAACAATGATGTGGTCACAGCCAGCGTCTCTTTACATTATGCAGCGCGCTTGCCACGCGCAGACACGCCTACATTTGAATAACGGAATGTTGGTCGGCAGGACAAATGAACCGAACGGAACCGTTTGATTCAAAATGCAATACCGAAAACCGAACCGAAAGCCTCAATACCGAACGGTTCAAATGCGAATACGTGTACTCGTTACACCCCTAATAGCTACATATGGAAAAAAGAACTATAAATAAACTAGTTCATTTTTGAAGAATGAACAATGAACTGAACTAGTTAATTTTAAAATGTGTGAACTGAACTTTGAACTAGTTCATGTAGAAAGTGAACTTTCCCAACACTGATTAGCGCGCATTATCACATTTCATTGTGGACTACATTGATGGGCGGAGCAGTGGGTGTGGATTGTTCGTTCTGAGCATTGCAATGCACTATGGGGATTGTTGTCTACAATCCACGAGCACTGAAAAGTCGTTTTCTGCCTTTTATCGAGCCGAGAGAGAACCCAAATGAGAAATTTATGATACTATTCTACAACATATATGACCCACTTTCAATACATATTCACGTCTCCACCGATGGAATTACCCTTTAAATGCTCGCGGATAGCAGATCATTCTTGAAAAATGTTTGCAGACTTTGGTGTCTTGGCAAATCTGAGAGTTTGTTGAGATCTCTTGTTGAGAGTTTGCAGGAGACATATGCAAATGTTTGCTCTCCATTTAATCGCACTGATTTATAGTCAGAAAACAATTGAGATATTAATTAATAATGTGATTTTTCTTCCCTAATGCGCCATACTCTAACTCACTGATTTAATGTGCCAAAATGTGCATATTTTTTGCTGATGAAATGCAAAACGCTCATCACAAAGCACTTAAACGCTTAAATTTGTTTGGAATTAAACACCGCTGTCAGTAATCCAACAATTATATGATGACAAATAGTTTGTAATATGTAGGTTGTAGATTTCCAGCAGTGATTTATAACTCTGGGGTGGATCCAAACCAGCCTGTGACCGCTTTAAATATTACGGCTTTATAAATATCCCGCCTGAAAATTGACTCTCACGTAAGATGTTGCTAATCATGCAGACATTACGGCAGAGTGTAAATGAAGCCAAAAGCACGCCATGATTGTATTTGCCTGAAACGGCTCTATCATGTAGGAACAGAATACCTCCCTGGGTCACGAGGGACCATTGACTCCATCTTTTCTTTGGAAAACTCTAGTGGTAGTTCCAGATGGAGTCCAGCTGATTAGTGCCTGTGGGTGAATCTGGGATTCAGCACCCTCGGTGTGGTTAAAGTGAGGCCGTCGTTCCACTTGGGAAATGAAGCGAATGGGTTTTTAATCATCTCCGAATTACATCAAACTCTGCAGGATTATCTCCCCTGCTGCCATCTGCCTCTTAATTAAATTGTCTTTAGACTGAGTTTGTCTATTGGGATGATATAGGAGGATCTACCTAAAGGAAATCAATCAAACAACCTCATGATCCCTCCGAAACACTTTTTTTTTCGAGAGCTTTGTTTTTCCTCCTGACCTGTAGCTGCTTCCCTTGCCCTGCATGAAACACTGTTGGTAAAGATTTTTCAGCTTATTTCCACACCAGTGTTTACCAGTGTGGCTTTCCCTATGGCAGTCGTCTCAAACTATGAGATAATCACATAAGTGTTATTTATTTATCCTTAAATCCAGCCCACGAATCAATTTTCATTTTGTGAGATTTGCTTTTGGCATTTAATGTGATCTCTCTCTTAAGGGTTGCTATGAAGTAGCCAAATATGTATTTTAAAGGCCAACGAACTGGAAATGTTATGCTCCCATGGAACAGACCTTCTTCATCTATATATTTTAAAGTTGTGATAGTGTTTTCTTCCCTATTGTGACTGATATACAAGTGGGCCGGCTTCTCAAAACAAAACAAAGAAAAGTAGGCGGGACTTCTTGTTCATGGGGAATTGATTGGATGGTTATTGGGTTGCTATTGGTTCGATCTCATGTGAGTGACAGGTTGCCCCGCCCTCTCTCCACATGTAATCAGAGAAGGAAGTTGTTTAAATTAAAGAATATGAGGGCACATGAATTAAAAAAGATGCACATGGAATATTACGTACAATTTTTATTTATTTTATTTTTTTCAATTTTGATTTCATGGTGACTAAAAAAAGTAGTGTGATTTACTATACAAACAAACACATTTATAAACTATACTTAAAATTATATAATTGTCTTTTGCGTTGTCTTTTGCGTTTTTATGTCTCACTAATGCTTTCAGTACCATAAAACAGTCACTGATTTCTTTGGAATATTGTAATATTATGGATTATCAAATGGTAGCTGTGAATATTAAAGGGTTAGTTCACCCAAAAATGAAAATTCTGTCAGTATTTACTCACCCTCATGTTGTTCCAACCCCGTAAGACCTTCGTTCATCTTTGGAACATGAATTAAGATATTTTTGATGAAATCTGAGAGCTGGATCACTCCTGCATACTAGTCCATAGGATTCTTGAGGAATTGAAACTTGCCGGCCTCGAAACGTTATTAAAGACATGGTTAAAATAGTCAAAGTGACTTCAGTGGCTCAATCTTAACTTTATCAAGGGACGAGAACACTTTTTGTGCGCAAAAACAAACAAAAATAACGACTTTATTTCAACTATTCACTTTCTTCTCTATGCGCCTCTAGTCAGTTAACGTAGTGTGATAGCGTAGAGCTACGTCAGCACGTAGATAACGTACAATAACAGAAGCTTACGCTGTTAAACTAGTAACCTGACTTGAGGCAGAGAGAAGTAAATTCATATTTGAAATAAAGTCGTTATTTTTGTTGTTTTGCACACAAAAAGTTTTCTCTGCGCTTGAATAATGTTAAGATTGCGCCCATTGAAGTCACTTTGACTATTTTAACCATGTCTTTAGTAACTTTTCGAGACCGAGCAGAGTTCAATCCCTCAGAAGCCTATGGACTAGTATGCAGGAGTGATCCCAGCTCTAGATTTCATCCAAATATATCTTTAATTTGTCTACAGGGTTGGAACAACATGAGGAGACACAATCTCGAGGCGCTCACAGACATAATCGGAAGGTGGATCTGGTCGTTCGGAAGTTACTGATGAATTCTGTATCAGTGAAGCCACTCAGTATCCTGCTGCGAACTCCGCACCCACGCGTTTCTCTGTTTCTCTGTTTAATTTTCTTCTTAAAACGAGAAGATTGTAAGTGTGCTGGCTCTGTTGTGAAAATAACTTTAATATTGCTATACGAGCTCCACTGTCGACATCCATTTAGCTACTTCCGCAAACAACAAGTGACGTCGTTGACCGTCTGAGAGTACTCTTCTGCGCATGCGGGTCATTTCATGTTCACGTTCACACAGGAGATCACAAAAGGTCGCATTTAATTGGAAATGTGAACGGCCTTGCAAAAAAAAAAAACAAACGTTTTTCAAAAAATCGTAATTGTAGCCTTAGAACACATTTGAACACATCATGTGTGGTGCAATTTACATTTATTCATTTAGCAGACGCTTTTATCCACAGAGACTTACAAATGAGAAACAATAGAAGCAGTTAAACTAACAGTAGGACAACCAACGTAAGTGCTATGACCCTCGCAGTTTAATTTAACACAGTTTTTTTTAAGAATAGAATAGAAGAAAAAGAGAAAGTGTTCGTATTACTGGATCAAGTGCTGTCGAAAAAATACTTCTTCAGCAGTTTCTTGAAAGTGGCTACTGACTCAATAGCTCTGGTTGAGCTACAGGGAACATGGTAAAGGTCCAGAAAGAGATTGTGTGCCTCTTTGAGATAGTACCTAGCGGAGCGCAAGTTTCTGGATGGCACATGAGTCTGAAGTAGTGAGTTTATGCACTGTAAGAGGGAACAGTGCCAATGGTTATTCTGTAGGCGACTTGAACATCAGCAACTTGAATTTAATGCGAGTGGCAATGCAAACCAGTGCAATTTCAGTGAGGAGAGGAGTGACGTGTGCTCTCTTCGGCTCATTAAAGACCACTCTGGCTGCAGCATTCTGGATCAACTGTAGAGGTTTGACAGAGCGAGCTGGATAGCATTATAGTAGTCAAGATGTTGTGTAGCCTGCTCTGTTAAGAAGGGCCTGATCTTCCTAATGCTGTGCAAGGCAAATCTGCAGGACCAGGCAGTTCTAACATTGTGGTCTGTGAAGTTCAATTGATCATCACTTACAACCCCAAGGTTCCTAGCTGACCTTGATGGAGTAATGGATGATAACTATTTATCAGTGCTTTTAACTGTCACCGTCCCGGTACCGGGACGCCTAACTTTACTTCACTATATTTCTATTAAATCCTAAGCTAATTATGACAAATGTTATATTGTTGGAAAGGTCTAAGACTTCTACATAGATATTCTACCCCTGTTTTGTGTTACAAATTAGGTAGGAAGAGTAATTGATGAATTTATGACAAGAGTACACCTTAAAAAATCTAGTTCTGACCTTTGTCACAAAAAGTCGATGCACCCACTTTTAATCATTGAAACTTTTGTTATTATGCTAAAAGTTCATAATAAAACATATAATCTAGTATTTTTCAATACAAATTTTAATATAAAAAAATGTATAGTATAATATTATCCTCTAAAAATTATAATATATATACATATATATTATCCTCTAAAATATAATATTATTTTATTATCGCCTTTTTATTATATCACATATTTTAGTAGTTATCACAAATTAGGTATCATTTGAAAGCTTATAAACTCAGAATTCATCCTGTGAAAACCGTTTTATAATTGAACATTGCGTTACCATAGAAACGGTACTTATTTTATCAGGCTCCTCCCCTTTTGGGCATCATTATATTTCATAATTTATGATCAAAACCTTTTCTAATCTTGACAAAACACTATTGTCAGAAAGGTCTGGGTCTCAAGGTTCCAAATTTTGTGACAAAATTGATATTTGGACAGAAATGTATTAATTTGTTAAGGCAGAATGTATACAACTAAATTCAATGGAATTCAATGGCACCCGGTGGCTATTTTTGGTACTACGCCTAAACAAAATCTCATGGGAACTTCAGATTTTTGTGATATCAACTTCAAATTTGAAACATAACTTGGTTAGATTTATGGCTTTGATTTTATAGTCATTTTAGAGTAAAAAATATTTTGTAAAATATATATTTTATATAAAATAAAAAATAAATAGTACAGTGTATTTGATTTATTGTGATTTTAAACTTCCATAACTTTTACACACTTTCATTTTTTGAAGTTTTTTTCACTTGAGCAATAATCTGCTAGATGTCTTCTTTAAAACAAGACCAAACTTGGGTATATATATTCCAAAAGCATTCTTGAATTACAACCATTTAAGTGTGAATAGTGAATTTTAACCCCCATTCTCAAAAGGGGGATGACAGGTAAGGGGTTAATCAGTCTAGCAAGCGTCTACATTGGCTGGGCTAGTTGAGGCGACTCTCCTTCAGATGATGAACACCGCATCCTCATCAATTAAATACCTGACCATTACATCAAAGCCGACTTGTGATGTTCCTGGTCTCTTAACTACCTGCCCGATCTTCAAGGAGCAAATTACAGTTCGTTGCAGGCATCATTAGTCCACTAAACATGCAGAGCAGTGCGTGCACGAGAGTGAGATGAGTTGCTTGACTCTGAAAAGGTCTTTCCATGCATCAATAACTGTGCCAATATATGTAGAGAAAATGCACGGTTGTAAAACGTATCTATTTGGTAATTTGAGAGCTTTGGTCTATAACACTGATTTGTTCCTGAGAACAGCTGATGGTTTTTTTTTCAGCTACATTCTGAATGTGATTTGTGTACAAGGCGTTATTGTAACTCTATCTCTCTGAGAGATGTGCAGAGAAAAATCCATCTATTCTCACATTTACAGCAGAACCATTGTTCCAGCGTTAGATATTTATGAACCCACTTAGAAGGTACAGGAGAATGCACACATTCATGAATACTTACACTTTGCAATAATTTAACGTCATTGATCTGTAAAATCGCCTCTTCTGGTTTATTCTATTTAGAGTGGTTTGATGGTGGTGAGATGTACTGGCACATACAGCAAAATTTCATCCAAATTCCATATTCTGCTGTCATGCATTTCTTTAATTTGGCTTGTTCATAAGCTTTTTAAGCTCACTTTGAGTGTTCATCTGGGCAATTCTGTTAACTGGTGTTCGCAATTGAGATGCAGGATAAAAATAGACTATTGGTTTCCACACAGATGCTTCATGATCAATTCTCAAGCTGAAGAGGGCTTCCAGTGCTGTGGGATTTACTGGACGATTTCAGTATCCTATGGTTTCAGATTTGAAAGGTTTTATTGCTTTAGGTTTCTGTAGGGATGCATAGTTTATGCTGTAAAATTCCAGCTCTATAATACTATAAAATGTCAGTACTGTGGAGTTTTAGCTCTGTACATACTTTGCATTATACATCATACGTTTAATTCCTGTAATATTTCAGTGCTTTGTGTTCTCAATACTGTTAAATGTCAGTACTGTAGAGTTTTAGCACTGTGCAATTTCACTTTTCTCTACATTTTCAATTTCACAACAAAAGTATTGTGGAGTTTTGTTGTATGATTTTCAGTACTGTAGCGTTTTAATGTAATGAATATTTCAGTACTTTACAGTCTCAAATGTCAGTATTGTAGAGTTTTAGCTCTGTAAAATGTCAGTACTGTAGAGTTTTAGCACAGTACAAGACTCCTTTATAGTCTCAAATGTCAGTACTGTAGAGTTTTAGCACAGTACAAGTCCTTTATAGTCTCAAATGTCAGTACTGTAGAGTTTTAGCACAGTACAAGACTCCTTTATAGTCTCAAATGTCAGTACTGTAGAGTTTTAGCACAGTACAAGTCCTTTATAGTCTCAAATGTCAGTACTGTAGAGTTTTAGCACAGTAAAAGTCCTTTAGTCTCAAATGTCAGTACTGTAGAGTTTTAGCACAGTAAAAGTCCTTTAGTCTCAAATATCAGTACTGTTGAGTTTTAGCACAGTAAAAGTCCTTTAGTCTCAAATGTCAGTACTGTAGAGTTTTAGCACAGTAAAAGTCCTTTATAGTCTCAAATGTCAGTACTGTAGAGTTTTAGCACAGTAAAAGTCCTTATAGTCTCAAATGTCAGTACTGTAGAGTTTTAGCACAGTAAAAGTCCTTTAGTCTCAAATGTCAGTACTGTAGAGTTTTAGCACAGTAAAAGTCCTTTAGTCTCAAATATCAGTACTGTTGAGTTTTAGCACAGTACAAGTCCTTTATAGTCTCAAATGTCAGTACTGTAGAGTTTTAGCACAGTAAAAGTCCTTTATTGTCTCAAATGTCAGTACTGTAGAGTTTTAGCACAGTAAAAGTCCTTTATAGTCTCAAATGTCAGTACTGTTGAGTTTTAGCACAGTAAAAGTCCTTTAGTCTCAAATGTCAGTACTGTTGAGTTTTAGCACAGTAAAGTCCTTTATAGTCTCAAATGTCAGTACTGTAGAGTTTTAGCACAGTAAAAGTCCTTTATAGTCTCAAATGTCAGTACTGTAGAGTTTTAGCACAGTAAAAGTCCTTTATAGTCTCAAATGTCAGTACTGTAGAGTTTTAGCACAGTAAAAGTCCTTTAGTCTCAAATGTCAGTACTGTAGAGTTTTAGCACAGTAAAAGTCATTTAGTCTCAAATGTCAGTACTGTAGAGTTTTAGCACAGTACATTTTCATTATTTAGTTTTGTTTTATGAATTTAGGCCTAGTACTGTAATGGTATAATACTGTAATATTTAACTTTACAGTCTCAAATATCAGTACTGTAGAGTTTTAGCACAGTAAAAGTCCTTTAGTCTCAAATGTCAGTACTGTAGAGTTTTAGCACAGTAAAAGTCCTTTATAGTCTCAAATGTCAGTACTGTAGTGTTTTAGCACAGTAAAGTCATTTAGTCTCAAATGTCAGTACTGTAGTGTTTTAGCACAGTAAAAGTCATTTAGTCTCAAATGTCAGTACTGTATAGTTTTAGCACAGTACATTTTTATTATTTAGTTTTGTTTTATGAATTTAGGCCTAGTACTGTAATGGTATAATACTGAAATATTTAACTTTACAGTCTCAAATATCAGTACTGTAGAGTTTTAGCTCTGTAAAATGTCAATGTATGATACCGGTACTATAGTGTTTTAATACAGTAATATTTCAGTACTTTACATACCGATGAATTGTCAGTACTATAGAATTTTACCACTATAAAATTTCATTATATTTCATTTTGTCGTATGAATTTACTACTGTAACGGTATAATACTGTAATATTTCAGTCCTTTATAGTCTCAAATGTCAGTACTGTAAAGTTTTAGCACAGTAAAAGTCCCTTATAGTCTCAAATGTCAGTACTGTAGAGTTTTAGCACAGTAAAAATGTCAGAATTATAATAATTATTATAGATTTGGTGTTTTATGATTTCAGTATTGTGCTGTCTTTACTGTAATTTTCAGTACTTTACTGTCTCAACACTGTAAAATGTCAGTACTGTAAGTTTACCACTATAGAATTTCATTATGTTTCATTTTGTTGTATGAATTTAGGACTGTAACGGTATAATACTGGAATATTTCAGTCCTTTATAGTCTCAAATGTCAGTACTGTAGAGTTTTAGCTCTGTAAAATGTCAGTACTGTAGAATTTTAGCACAGTAAAATTTCAATATTAAAGAGTTTTGTTGTTTGAATTTAGTATCTGTAATGGTTTATTACTGTATAATAATATTTAAGTCCTTTATAGTCTAAAATGTCAGTACTGTAAAGTTTTAGCACAGTAAAAGTCCCTTATAGTCTCAAATGTCAGTACTGTAGAGTTTTAGCACAGTAAAAATGTCAGAATTATAATAATTATTATAGATTTGGTGTTTTATGATTTCAGTATTGTGCTGTCTTTACTGTAATTTCAGTACTTTACTGTCTCAACACTGTAAAATGTCAGTACTGTAGAGTTTACCACTATAGAATTTCATTATGTTTCATTTTGTTGTATGAATTTAGGACTGTAACGGTATAATACTGGAATATTTCAGTCCTTTATAGTCTCAAATGTCAGTACTGTAGAGTTTTAGCTCTGTAAAATGTCAGTACTGTAGAATTTTAGCACAGTAAAATTTCAATATTAAAGAGTTTTGTTGTTTGAATTTAGTACTGTAATGGTTTATTACTGTATAATAATATTTAAGTCCTTTATAGTCTAAAATGTCAGTACTGTAAAGTTTTAGCACAGTAAAAGTCCCTTATAGTCTCAAATGTCAGTACTGTAGAGTTTTAGCACAGTAAAAATGTCAGAATTATAATAATTATTATAGATTTGGTGTTTTATGATTTCAGTATTGTGCTGTCTTTACTGTAATTTTCAGTACTTTACTGTCTCAACACTGTAAAATGTCAGTACTGTAGAGTTTACCACTATAGAATTTCATTATGTTTCATTTTGTTGTATGAATTTAGGACTGTAACGGTATAATACTGGAATATTTCAGTCCTTTATAGTCTCAAATGTCAGTACTGTAGAGTTTTAGCTCTGTAAAATGTCAGTACTGTAGAATTTTAGCACAGTAAAATTTCAATATTAAAGAGTTTTGTTGTTTGAATTTAGTACTGTAACGGTTTAATACTGTATAATAATATTTAAGTCCTTTATAAGTCTAAAATGTCAGTACTGTAGAGTTTTAGCACTGTAAAAATGTCAGAATTATAATAATTATTATAGATTTGGTCTTTTATGATTTCAGTATTGTCTTAATACTGTAATTTTCAGTACTTTACTGTCTCAACACTGTAAAATGTCAGTACTGTAGAGTTGTAGCACTGTAAATTTTCATTATTTAGTTTTGTTTTATGATATTAGTACTGTAGCGGTTTAATACTGTAATATTTAAGTCCTTTATAGTCTCAAATGTCAGTAAAGTACAGTTTTAATACTGTAATATCTCAGAAATTTACAGTCCCAATGCAATAAGATTTATGTACTGTATGGTTTCAGTAGTGTAGGGTTTCATTGAAGTACTTTCAGCTTAATACAGTAAAACAGTGCTGCAGAGTTTAATTATGTATTACTTCAGTGACTTTTTTTTTGCTGTAGGGTTTCCTTATTGTAAGGTTTGAATGCAGGGCACATTCCTTAGAGAACCTCTGCCTTTGATGTTTTGGTAAAATGTGTTTCATGAAGTGTAAAATCTGAATATTATGCTTGGACGTGGGCAGTCAGCGAGTACTGATTATGTAAAACCTAAAAATGGCCTTGTGACCCTCAGTCAAAGGTTACAAGCATTGTGTTCTTCTGTCAGATTTACTGAAACAATTCACTCTACTGTTGAGGCTTGGAGTTTGACAAGGCTGAGAAATGTTGAGACCTAATGTGGAAGAGTGTATTATTTCTTTTATTCAGATGGTTTTAATCATTGCAAGGTCTGGAGGCAGGATTTGAGCATGATTCTCTAGACACAAAACTACATATTATTCTGCAACCTGACTGGTGCCCTCAGAGACGGAGAAAAACAGGTCACTCCAAAACTAGTTCAGGGGTTTTTCCATTCAGTGACTACCTTGAAAAAAAAAACATTTGTACTGTTTGCCCTCTTTCCTGTTCATTTTACAAAATAATATATATTTTCTGTGCTTTTAATTGGCTAATGTAAATTAGTTGAAGTTAATGTCAGCTGATCTGTGCGTTGTGTTTTGGGGTGTGGCTACTGTATTTGTGGGTGTGGCCATTGGCGATTTCACCCACATTTATAATTAAGTAGGCTTTGGCCAGGAATGGGAACTTGTAAGGTTTGTAAATAGTTTTCAAGGGTTACAGTTGTGTTTACAGTTCTGTTTAGTGTTATCGGTGCTATTTTGCATTAATTTGAAGCTGCGTTTCAGAAATGTGAAGTATAAGCACATTGTTGCTTAATAAAATGTAGCTATTGAGAAAAAAAATAATTAAGTGAAGTCAACATAATAAGATGAGGTTTGATTTACTCATTTCACTCATTATGTTAATATATAGTTAAACTTATATAATGTATTTACCTATTTTTTTTCCAGTGTAAGCTCCAGCTTTCTCTGGACATGAACCAGTGATTGTAAAATTAGATGCTGGTAATCCTGTGTGTGTATGTGTGTGTGAGTGAGTGATCTAAGTCAGTGTAGGTAGATATGATTGTTACCAGCATAGCTAGAGAATTCAGAACAAGAGAATGAGATTTTGTTGGTTCCAGATGAGATGAGTGCTGTGCTGAAACATCTTTTAAAGTAGCTATTGCTGTCTGTGCACTGCAGCCTGCGGCGGAAATGCCATCAGTAATACAAAGAGAAATATCTCAACATAGTGTATTGTGTATGAGCCCAGCTCAGCGAGCCAAGCCATTTCTCTCCGCTCGCCTCGATCTGACAAGCTCAAATCTGATTGGCTGCTTCACCAAAACACTCGGAGTGTGCAGGTTTTTCTGGTCATGTTTAAAGGGGAAGTGAAGCAGTGAATCAAGTTTACATGATTTACAAGATGGATTTCCAATATAATCAACAATTATATAAGAAACATGACAAATGTAAACATTTAGAAGAAAAAAAGAAAAAACTTTATATCTTTCGCCGCAGGGCGCCGCCATTGTGGAGTATTCTAACATGTGACGTCACGGGGTTGGTTGGCTCAGGCTTTCCATAGACAGTAAGTGAATATCGCGACATTAAACTGTTTACACCAGTGTTTTGACCGCGAACGACTAATGTTAGGTACAGTCATTAGACAAAAAGACGACGTCTAATGTTATATGTTGACAAACTGCACATAGAAACATTGTTCGCGATGTCTGCCGTCATATTCCCGTCTCGTCAACAACATGTAAGTTTAGCATGTATTTGTTTAAGGGGAAATGAAACGTCCATGTTTTCGCACTGGTAGTGCTAGTAGCTACCGTAGCTACAGCCTACATGTACAAGGAAAAAGTGTCTCCGCTCTGACATCCTTCAGGGAAAGCATCGCCGCTTCCAACACGTCTAACTTACCTCACGGAACAGCATATTAGTAAACGTGCGCGCCAGTGATGCAGAATTGACCACGCAATACATGCTCAAGATCAACCTCTTGACAGCAGATGGACTCTGACACGGTAGGCATCGCAGAACAACAGCCACACTGACACCTGGTGGCGTTGCAAACCCGCTCTTCGCCCCAAACCCCCACCGGCTTTTCTACATAGCAACGTAACTTACATGTTGTTGACGAGACGGGAATATGACGGCAGACATCGCGAACAATGTTTCTATGTGCAGTTTGTCAACATATAACATTAGACGTCGTCTTTTTGTCTAATTACATACCTAACATTAGTCGTTCGCGGTCAAAACACTGGTGTAAACAGTTTAATGTCGCGATATTCACTTACTGTCTATGGATAGAGCCTGAGCCAACCAACCCCGTGACGTCACATGTTAGAATACTCCACAATGGCGCCGCCCTGGTGGCGAAAGATATAAAGTTTTTTTTATTTTTTATTCTAACTGTTTACATTTGTCATGTTTCTTATATAATTGTTGATTATATTGGAAATCCATCTTGTAAATCATGTTAACTTGATTCACTGCTTCATTTCCCCTTTAACACAGTACTATGTTGATAAAACTACTGAGGAAGACCTATTTTCTTTTAGCAAATTTGCTAGGTTAGTGGCATCAAATCTTTAAGAGATAACTTAGAATTTAGTTCAAGTTGTTGGTTTTACTTAAACATATTTATGCAACATATTTTCTTTTGTCAAATCAACTTTATAATAATTTATTTAGTTGAGATAACTTATTATTTTGAGTTTCTGATGATTAAATCATTCTCCTTCATTGTATTAACTTACTTTTTCCAGTTCAATGAACTTAAAATTTTAAGGCAACCAGGTTACTTACTTTTTTAAGTTAAACCAACAATATTTTTTTTACAGTGTAGTAATCACAGCAATTTTTCTTTTGTCAAATCAACTTAAATAATTGATTTAGTTCAGATAACATATCATTTTGAGTTTCTGATGATTAAATCATTCTCCTTCATTGTATTAACTCACGTTTTTAGTTCAATGAACTTAAAATTTTAAGGCAACCAGGTTACTTACTTTTTAAGTTAAACCAACAATATTTTTTTACAGTGTTAAAATGGAAAAATTGAGTTAATACAATGAAGGAGATTGATTTAATCACCAGAAACTCAAAATATTATGGTATCTGAACTACATAAATTATCTAAGTTGATTTGACAAAGAAAAAATGTTTATTATTTTATAAAATAATACAATTATTTTGTAAAATATTTTTTACATGTAGATTAAAACTATTCATCATTTATAAATGATGCAAAGCATTACCAGCATACCAACACATTTTATCATTATTATTATTACTTAATATTATTTTATTATTTAAACATTACCACCATACAGATACTGCTGTGGAATTATGTTAATTATTATTATTTGTTTTTTTAAAAGATTTTTCAAGATTTGTCATCACATTTTTTCTTTTGTCAAATCAACTAAAATTAATTTATTTAGTTGAGATAACTTATTATTTTGAGTTTCTGATGATTAAATCAATCTCCTTCATTGTATTAACTCACTTTTTCCAGTTCAATCAACTTTTTTCTTTTTTTCATTAAAATTTTAAGGCAACCAGTTACTTTTTTTAAGTTAAACCAACAATATTTTTTACAGTGAAGCGTTATTATATGAATTAATGTTAATACTATTTTAGCAGCATACCAATACCGCTGAGTCATTACATTAACTATTTTCTGCTATTATTTGTATTTTTTATTTTATTTTTACAAATTTTATTTTATTTATTTTTTTCTTGCTTATTAATCAACTATTTTATAATAGCGACAAGTACAGCTATGTTTGCTTTCTTAACATGTTGGTCAGATGGTGGGTCAGATTCTTGGCCAGAATAATTTACGCTGCTAGTCAAAAGTCTGGCTATGCAAGACACAATGTGGACAATAATCAAAAATCTGTCTTATTTTGTCAGTAGAAGCCATTAGTTTCTCTACTAGAGAGTGTTGTGTTGGATTCTGTGCATCATTTTGACCTTTCTAGCCCTGGAAAGAGGCGAGACGGAGATGGAGAGAGCAAAAGAGCAGGATTATTCTGAAACCGAAAGCCGCTGTGTGCGCAGACGGAGTTTGTGTCACACTAGACTTGTAGATCATATCAAGTGTCGCTCATACGTCAGATTAGGCCTAATGTGCGTCTGCCCTCATCACGACGTCCTGCGCCTTACAAACCGTTCAAATTTGTCATGCTGTTCCAACATTAACTGTGAAATAAATCATGTGGTTTGGAAGATGCCATTCTGATGTTTGTTTTCTCCGGGCTGACGGCTCTATTCCTGTCGGTCTCATTTTCCCCAGTCACAAAGAATCAGCTGGAGAACCCAACACAGACATCGAGCAACAAATGAGAGTCCAAATTGGCTCTGGCGAGTAAATAAAACAGTTTTACATGGTTTAAGTTGAATTTTAAGAATATAGTTTAACTCTCTCTGAGCGCTGTGAGTGTTTCCAATGAAAGATAGAAACGGTGTACTAAAGAAACATCTGTCGCCACTCATTTGTCTTCTAGACACTTGGATTCCTAGAAGATAAAGTTTTAAATGCACTGTAAAAAATAAACCGTAAATTTTACGGTAAAAACCGGCTGCTGTGGTTGCCAGAACTTTACCGTTAAAAATACGGTAGGACCGTTAATGGTTTTACAGACTTAAATTAAAATTTACAGTAAAACCGTATTTTATTTTCTGATAAAACGTTGATTTACCAACTTATTGACGTATTGATATCTGTTTTAGACCATTGTAAGTCACTGACAACCAACAATCATCACAGCAGTGATGAGTTACATGAGCAATCACAGCTCATCACAAGTAAATACTTGTATAAAGCAATACTCATTTAAAGAAACTGCACAATGTCATTCACACAAACATTAAACACCATCATGGTAACACACATGAAATTAAAAAATGCAATAAACATTAATTTAACAACATTAAATGTAACATACAACCCTAATGTACATAACTGATTAGAAAAAAAAACCAATAAAACTATGAGGAACCATAGTTATTTCAACAAAAATACATAAAATGTGAAGTGTGATACAGGGAATTGTGGGAATGTCAATTTACGGTTTTTCACTGTAAATTATACAATGATTTGCTCTTTTTCACTTTTTCAAACTGTAAATTTAACGGTATTTTACTGTAAAATTATATCACAGTTATTTACCATGAAAAGTACGGAAACTTTCTGTTTACCAATTAACAGTTTTGCACTGTAGCATTTTTACAGTATTTTACCGTTAAAATCACGGATATTTTTTACAGTGTGGAACCTCGAGAGCTTTTTATAGAACCTTTTAGGGATGGATTAAGTTTTAATTTAATTATTTTCTGATTTTGGTCAAATTTAATGAATTAAACAGCTCATACACATATTCTATCACTAGAAAAAAATGAAATTACCCATTAAACATGAAAGTATATTATGCAAATATTTAAAGCTTTTCTTCTTAAATAGAACCTTTCTTTAAAATCTATAACTCAATTAAACCTGTTTTTTTTTCTAAGAATGTAATGTTTTCTTTTCATACAATTACACTGTAAAAATTAAATACGCTTTATCTAATCAATAAAATTGTGGCAACAGATTACAAGCAATATTATTAATTAAATTTTACAAATTAGAACTGAGTAATAATTAATCAAATTAATTCCTTAAAAGTTAATCATTTAAAATGAGTAAAGTTTACACCCAAAAATGTAACAAAAAAATCTGAATAACAGACAGACGTCAAAGATTAATTAAGAACTCTTTATTTTATATTGCCAACATTGAAGACACCTGATGTTAACAAGCAGAATCACTGAAGGAGAAACCGTACACTGATCACCATAATGGTGACTTAAATGTAAATTTTTTGTTTGTTTGTTGTAAGTTTTACTCATTTTAAATGGTTAACTTTTAAGGAATTAATTTGATTAATTATTACTCAGTTCTAATTTGTAAAATTTAATTAATAATATTGCTTGTAATCTGTTGCCACAATTTTTTTGATTAGATAAAGCGTATTCGTTTTTACAGTGCTTATAAGCCATCAAAATGAATATATTATGAACAGACAACATGATTGGCTACCTTCAAATGACATCATTTGACAAACAACATTTTAACAATATTTTATGCTAATTGTAGTTTATATGTAAGCAATAAGTACGAGAGGCTGTGCTGTATCGTGAAATAAGTAACGGCTGAAGGGCGTTGTTAGGCACAACGCGAAGCGGAGTGCCTGCAACCCCTTCAGCTGTTACTTATTTCACGATACAGCACTTGCCTCGAGTATCTTATTGCTTTTATAAAACGGTTGCCAAACAATATTAAAGTAAAAAACAATATAAGTGCAACTTTCTTGAAGTAAAATCACTAAAAGCTTACCTTCCGCTGGAAAAAATAGTCCCCGAGTGTGAACAGCAACAACGTTCCAATGTGTAAAATGCATGAAAGCTCAAATAAAAACAACATAGAACCGCAGTGTTGCGCAGCGATCAATAGAACCGTTGGGTGGAAGCGGTCGTAGGCGTGTTTTATCGTGAATAAAGCACAGCTCTTGACCAATCAGAATCAAGGATTCGAACTATCCGTTTTATAAATAATTTTATTATATACACCGTAACATACATTGCTTTAACTAAAAAAAATAAAGCAATTTTCAACTTTTTTTGTTATACAAGATTCAACTCAATTTATTTAAGTCAGTTTAATGTATAGTTTTAATTACTTTAACATCCAAGTTGATTGTACTTAAAAAATTAAGGCAAAAGCTTATATATAATATATTTAAGTTTATACATGAATTAAAGCTAAAGCTCATATTTATGCTTATTTTGGATCCTGGAAACATCTCTCAACCTCTCAAATGTTACCGTTTTCCCCATCTTACGACAGGAACTTGTGGCTTATGACACATTTCAAGGTGTTGAGTGACTCCAATCCTGTAGATTTTAGTCTCTGCATACCCATGCAGAAATCTCTCATAACTCATCTGTTAATGCAGCCCGGTCGGAACAAGACCATCGATCCAGGCATACGTCTGTCTGGAAAATCTCCTGAACGCAGCTTTAATCTGATTTATCACGCCGAGAGGAGCTGAAAATCCTGGGACGCCCATTTACTGAATGCAGTTATGGGTGCGTGTGATGTGCACTGACCCCTATGAATTTAAACAGACAGCTGTTATGTCATGGGAGGCCGTTTGTTTATGCTGCTCACAGCTATTGTGTTCAAACAGCTTCTTCAGGCAGATGCTTAAGGTGCCTGGAAAATTGTTTTTTTTAGGCACAGCGATCTGAGTGAGAGCAACAGCGCCCCCATGACCTCATGTGCGGTACTACAGTCAACAACAGCAAAAGAATGATTCTGAACATTTTCCTTAGAATAAAAAGATTGGTAGCTGTATAATGAGGGTTTCAGAAGGTATTACCATAGTACTTCTGATATTCTTCATATAAAAATATGAAGTTACTCATTCATTAGAAAATTTTACCTCAGACATCTTTGACAAAAGTCATGGACCCCACAAAAAAGAGACACTGTGCACTTTTAAAATATCTTCTTGTTAGAATAAAGAAATGCATACAGGTTTTAGTACTAGGGTGCTAAAAATTACAAAATTTTCATTTTTGTGAGAATTGTTTCCTTAAAGCCCCCTTTGCCACTGGATCAAAGTAGCCTATTGGCGTGTGATATTTGGCAATGTTTGTGCTGACTACAGATCTGTAGGCCTATAAATTATTGCTGAGACTTGTACGGCTCAAACCCAGTGATCGACATTTTTATTGATATTGCTTCTCAGGTGCTTTCGAATTCTACTCGTTATTGCTTTTTGTTCATAAATAAATAGCCTATGGCAGCTGCGTAGGTCATGTGACCAAAACAGATGAATATTCAATGCTACTGTTCTTTCATCACCACATTTATTTAGTTGTCTCAATTTATTATAAGCGATTGTATTGTCTAAGCATATTGTATTATCAAGTCATTTAAATTAAAACTATCTGCTGAATGAATAAATGTCTTGACCACTTCAAAGTAGCAAACTGTATACCCTCATGGTATTTTCTGTAAGGGTCTGTTCATTTTTAAGAATGAACATTTAAAAACAAAACATACAGCTTCCTTAAAGTATTTAAAATGGATTTAAACTGTGGTAACTTGGTGTTCGTTTAAAAAACTGAATTTAAATGTCAATATCGATTTATTTCGTCATTAGCTAGAACTGTATACTGATATTTTGGCGGGAAATGTGCTTCTCGTGGTAAACTGTGAGTAAGAGACATATTTCTGTCAGCATTTGCGTGAGAATCGCTCTCACACGCACGCTTCGCAGCAGTTTATTTGTTCAGAGACATTTTGGAGACTGAATAAACGGGACTGGAGAGACGCGCGCGCGTGTATGTGTGTGTGCGCGCCGCGCGTGTGTGTGTATGAGAGGTGCTGTCTCTCATTCGGCGCGGGTGAGTCTACACTGCAGACCGAATCACTGCTGTGATTTTACTAGGACAGACGGAGGATTGCAGAATATCTGTGAGACTCATTGAGCGCATCGATCACCCGAGAAATGATAATGGTGATGAAGATGACGGTGATGATGATATCTGTGATCCTATGAAGAGAGTTTATATGTAGGCTATGTGCCTATAAGGATATTCTGTGATATATGCAGGGTTTATCAGTACACGGATATATCAGCACTTTCAGCGGTTTTTCTGGACGGATCGACGCGTTCTATAAGATGAACATATCAACGTACTTGTTATTGCAACGATGATGCTGTAAGTTCTTAACGCTTCCGATTTAATTGTGTGTGTGTGTGTGTGTGTGTGTAGAGAGAAGAGAGAGAGAGAGAGAGAGAGAGAGAGAGAGAGAGAGACATGTGACAGCCAAAATGTGATAACGTTATCTTGCATATATAAACATGATATTTAACAATACATATGTAAAAATGAAAGGAACATCATTAAATTATGTTCGTGTATGTTCTCTTGTGTCATATATATATATATATATATATATATATATATATATATATATATATATATATATATGTATGTATATATGTATATGTGTGTGTGTGTATGTATATATATATATATATATATATATATATATATATATATATGTATATATGTATATGTGTGTGTGTGTATGTATATATATATATATATATATATATAGACACTTTTTTTAAAAAATCAGTTGAAACTGGAAAAATGCCCCTTATGGATTTTTTTTTTCAATAACTTGATTTGTAATAGTTTAATATGCACCCTTACATGTAAAGTTTCCAAAATGGGGATTTTTACTGCGATGCCATAGAAGAACCATTGTTGGTTCCCAAAGAAGCTTTTAACAAACAGAAAGAACCAATTTGCAAAATGAAAGGAACATCATTAAATTATGGTTGTGTATGTTCTCTTGTGTCTATAATATATATATATATATATATATATATATATATATATATATAATATATTTATATAGATCTACTTGTGTATATATATATATATATAACACGTTTTTAAAACTTGGAAACTGAAATGCCCCTTATGGATTATTTTTTTTTTCAATAACTTGATTTGTAATAGTTTAATATGCACCCTTAAATGTACAGTTTCCAAAATGGGGATTTTTACTGCGATGCCATAGAAGAACCATTGTTGGTTCCCAAAGAAGCTTTTAACGAACAGAAAGAACCAATTTATTTCTAGTGTGAATAACATTTTTTATTTTTAAAAAAGCAATTGAACTATCGATAAAGAACCTTTTGTGGTTCTTTATGAAATCATGGAACCATATGCCAATAAAGAACCTTTAATTTTTAAGGGTGTACTGTAGTATTAAATTCAAGGCCTTCATATCAAGTTATCAAGTTATTGTTGATCTAACATAAGAGGTAGGCCTAATCACAAATTCACAATAAGTCATGTGAATTTGTGAATGAATTGGTTAAATTTAATACTGTAACATTAATTTTTAGAACATTACACCTTCATAAAATGTAGAAAGACACCTTCGAAAAATCAAATCAACGGCCAAAATGTTTGCGCAAGTGAATTGTTGACCTGTGATGCTTAGTGAGGATCTATGCAGAAAGGCTTCAGAATGATTGGCCAATGATGTCGTATCATCTCAAAAGGCTGGTTGAGTGCTCTAGAATGAGCAGCTGTCTTTAATAAGTACTGCGCCCATTCAGTGAAGTTGATTTCTGAATTGATCTGATTTAGAATTGAGCATTTGATGGCAGGTGCTGTGGTATCTCTGTCCACACGGCATATTAAATCAGTCTGGGCAATTTCAACCCAGCTGGCTCGGGCTATATTGAGTTGTGTGTGTGTGTGGGGCTATCCGTTATGTCTGCTGCTGTTGGATTAGTTCTTCTTATAAATCTCACAGGAGCTGAAAAGATTTCCCACAGAAATACTGGTCCAAATATCACTTCCTCCGTGTGAGCTATGAATTCAGGGGCCTTGTGAATAAACGTTGCGTACACATAAAACTGGGAAACGCAGGAGCTCGGAAGAGTGCACTCGCCTGTTTGTTACGCCCACGTGGGCATTTGTAAAAAGCAGGCGCCGCTCTGACGTGACAATGTGCTTACTGTCATGCAAACGTTTTTGCACTTCACTCTCTCCAATGGTAAAAAAAAATATAAAAATAAAAATGTGTTTCATTGTGATCGCTGGTTTTACAAATGTAATCAGTGTGATCGACGGCACTCGTGGAGCAATAAAGGCACCAACGGAGAATCAATTCGCTTTGTGTCAACGGGAAATCACTTTCATTACTCCAGTGTGCAAATAATATGATGTACAAAACTGGTGTCATTCCGTCAGGGCCAAAAATCTGTATGTTTTATTTGATGGTAGATGCTATCTGGCTTTAAACTCAAGCTGTGTGACTGGGCTTCTTGATGAACACGTTTGCTGCACAGTGTGATGTGATTTCATCTGTGTAGGCATCAAGGTGACCGTGTGTTATTTCTCTATTCACCCAACTCTCAGGATACCCAGCATCTGGCTGCAATCGCCAATCCTCAGGGAGCAAGTAAAACATGTAATACTTTACCAGTAAATGTAAATTCTGTCATTGTTTACTCAGCCCAATGTCGTTTCAAAACTCATACGGTGAAGGTGAAACACACAAAAGGAGCTTTCTAGTTTTACAAAATGAATTTGAGAGCATTGTAGAAGTAAGTGTTCCAATACGATTTGTGTGCTATATCAGTAAATGTTCTGTCGTCATAAACACTTTTATAGAAATAAATCCAAAAGGGGGTTTTTGCTGTGATTTAAAGAAATCCATCAAAGAACCATTTTGGGTCCTTGGCTGCGTATCTAAGGCGAAAAAGTTTTGAAATGAGCTACCTGAGGAGAGAAAAAAACGGGTAGGAAATAGAGCCAGACCGATATATCGGCAGGCCGGTATTATTGGCCGATATTAGGCATTTTCCAAACTATCGGTATCTGGCAGTTATAATGGCCGATTAATTCATATTTCAAAAATAATCCATGTCATGAGTGTTGGAGTTGTATAGTTTGTCCACCAGAGGGCGCTCTACAACGTCCCTGTTGGCAACACTCTGTCCAAGTTGGTCACGAGACATACATTGCTTGAATAACAATTAAAAGAACATCCCCATCAGTTCTCTTAACTCAAATAAGCATGACATTTGTGACTATCATGTCCAGTTTTGCTGCTGTTAAATAAGCCGAGAGTGAAGCGGAATTAGCTAGTAATAATTACGTTACGTTGTTACAGTGTAGTTGACTGACTGTCCTTTTAACTTTTGACAATGCGACTGAAGTATTTCTTTAATAGCGCGTGACAGTTACAGTATAGCGATGAGACGGATCTCTCTTTGGCCTGTTCTATTGAAAATGTATGTTTTACAATTTGCAATATGACGTCATCCAGTGCTAAATTATGGCTCATCATAGACTAGCTAACCACAAAGCTAGCTAATGCCACTATCATCAGTTTGTTCTGTTGTTACAATAAAAGAAAAAGTTTATTTTTAAAATGCATGATCATATTATTTTAGTCAAAACTCATAAATAACTACAAATAACTAATGTTAGGGAAATCTGTTAATGTTTTGTTGCGCGTTTTCAGGAAAAAAATTGTAAATATCGGCCGATATATGGCATACCGGATTTTAAAACCAACAAATGTTTGTATCGGTATCGGCCTTCAAAATGCTTTATCGGTCAGGCTCTAGTAGGAAAACTTCAACACCCATAATGCACTGGGCATGTTGCCGTCCAAGGCCACTCTCACCAGTCGGGCGATGGATATAGCTCACCATTAAATAAGTTGGAAATACTTCTTAGGAAACTTTTAGTTGATGTCGATTTGTATTGTTCCCAGGTGCAAGAATTCAAAAGAGTAAACGTTGAGCGGGATTGGGTTACTTTTGGTTTCCAGTGAAGGAACCGGTGCGTTGTAGGCAGCGGCTGAAGGCTGCAGAGAATCGTAAATATGGAAGAGAACTGCGTGAAAATCTGAAAAACATCTGTGTTTGTATTCAACATTTCAAACTGAATGAACCGAATGAGTGTTTTAGGCCTAAAACTGAAAGAAACTGCCATTCAAAATGCTGATGCGTACAGGGAAGAAAGCTGTTGTTCCATTTTGAAAGGTTCTTTCAGCGCTACGTATTTGGAACCCTAAAAGGTTCTGTACAGAACCCTATGTTTCATATAGAACCCCAATGAACCCTTTTTTCTAAAGGCCAATTTATACTTCTGGGTTGAGGGTACGCCGTAGTGGTCTTGGTTGCTCTGCAGTACTGCTCCGAAACGCTAGTTGGCGGCGGAGGGTTTTAATGTTTCACTGTGTTTAGATTCCTCGCAGCTAGGTTACTACAAGCAATGGCGACTGAAAGAGAACAGATCATGTTGGAGTTGGAGCTTATTGAGTTGGAAAAACAGTTCATTTTAGTGAAATTCCTAAAACTGAAAGGCAGAAATGAGAGAAGACGTTGGAGGAGATGGTATGTGTGGAAATGCGTGAGATTGTACGTGCGGAAATGCGTAGAGAGGAAATACGATGCTACCAAGCCGACCAATCACAGAGCTTGCGGTCCGCGTCGCTCGCAACGTGTAGTTACATTTTTGAGGAGGTGTGCGTCAGGCTATGCGCGAAGGGTACGCTGGTATGGTACGCGTGTTGTGCGTATGCTACGCCATACCTACTGCGCGCACTCTACGTAGAAGTATAAATTGGCCTTAATACTGTAGGCAAAATACAATTTTCAGTGAAACCTACCCTTACAATCTGTTCTGTTAATAACCCTCTGAAGATTCGACTGTCCATGGGCGGAGATACAAAAATGTGGAAGTATAATCTGTAGTTTTCATGAAAGCCCTGAAGATGGCAAATAAACGTGAATTTCTTGGTTCTGAAAACCAGATCAGTCCAGTTTGGGATTGAATCTTTGAGATTGGTTTTGTGAACTGAATCAGCTGACTCATTGGAAAGATTTGTTCAAAAGAATGAATCATTCACAAATCAGACATTAACTTCTTTTTAGAGTTGAATATAAAATATTTTTTGTGTAAATTTTCGGTATATAAATAGGCCCACATAAAATAATTTGAAATAACAAAAAAATTGTTCAAAAGAATGAATCCGTCACAAATTAGACTCATTTTAATATAGTGTATAATATCTTATTGACTACTTTTGGAGTCTTTTAATTTTGGGTGAACTGTCCCTTTAAGGAATTATATGTAGAATTTTTAATGTACTTAATTTATGTCTGTAGATTTTGATATTGGATTGAAGTTGGATTCATTGAGTTATGTACTACAAGCATTTAAACAGCAGTGTAAAGATCTGTAATTTAAATGAGCGGGAGGGGCATGTGAAGGGGAGGAGCTTGTGCCATTATGTCTTATTGCTGATTACTTCCTGTTTCACACACGCTCATTTACCACTCGCTTTTAAAGTCAAATCACTTTAGAGTCTCATTGTCAGAGCGAGAGAGAAATAGAGCAGCTTACCGCTAATCTTTAAATGAAATGCTTTTTGCCCAGGAGAAAAGCCTCACTGAATAACTATTATTTTATCCATTAGTTTTGCATTAGTTTCCTGAAATTTAAATTGCTGTCTGTTTCAGCGAACAGTCAGGGATGGTGGATCCAAATTAAATTATTTTGAAAATCTGTGCGCTGTCTAAGGACTCTTCCTATATTCATTGTTACATTAGTGATATTCTCCAGCAAATGTTTAATGTTAGAAAGACATCTTCATAAAGCAACATGAAACTGCATTTATATGTATGATACATGACGGCAGGATTCATGTTTTTGTGATGACTCGGAGGATGTTCTTGAAATGAATTGGCAGTAACGAGCCAGCAGAGCTCATTAGTGTTACAGGGAGAAGATGCTGTAGGCCTGCTGAGTAAATGTTAATCACAATGGAAGACTCTATGGGAACAACTTGGAAATGTCAGTAGTCGTGCGGCGGACCTGGGTTGTGGGTGGTGCTCGTGTTGTGGAAGTCTGTCTGTGGGCAGCGCCTGTTTTGTGACTTGGCGGTAGGATTGAGTCAATGCCTGAATCTAAACTTTTAGAATGAAACTTAATCGATACCATAGGCAATAAATAACCTGTGTCAGATTTCATGATGTAAGACCTACAAGTCATTTTGTAGAGAAGCGTATTGCATTCACTTGAGGAAACAAAATCTACTCTGTTTTTCTGAATTAACGAGTTAATTATCTCAGAATTCTTGAAAAAAATACTCTGTTTTTATTAATTATGTTACTCCTAATTTTTAAGCTCATCAAGTCATTAATTCAGAAAAACAGAGCAAAAACTTTTTTCCATGAAAAATTCTTGTATTTCTGAGATAATTAACTCGTTAATTCGAAAAAACAGAGTAAAACTTTTTTCCATGAAAAATGATCTTGTAATTCTGAGATAATTAACTAGTTAATTCAGAAAAACAGAGCAAAAACTTTTTTTCATGAAAAATTATCTTGTAATTCTGAGATAATTAACTCATTAATCCGAAAAACAGAGCAAAAACTTTTTTCCATGAAAAATTCTCGTAATTCTGAGATAATTAACTCGTTATTTCAGAAAAACAGAGCAAACACTTTTTTCCATGACAAATGATCTCGTAATTCTGAGATAATTAACTCGTTAATTCAGAAAAACAGAGCAAAACATTTTTCAATGAAAAATTCTCGTAATTCTGAGAGATAATTAACTCGTTAATTCAGAAAACCAGAGCAAAAACTTTTTCCATGAAAAATTCTCGGAATTCTGAGATAATTAACTCGTTAATTCAGAAAAACAGAGCAAAAACTTTTTTCCATGACAAATTATCTGTAATTCTGAGATAATTAACTTGTTTATTCAGAAAAACAGAGCAAAAACTTTTTCATGAAAAATTCTCGTAATTCTGAGATAATTAACTCGTTAATTCAGAAAAACAGAGCAAAAACTTTTTTCCATGACAAATTATCTCGTAATTCTGAGATAATTAACTTGTTTATTCAGAAAAACAGAGCAAAAACTTTTTCAATGACAAATTCTCGTAATTCTGAGATAATTAACTCGTTAATTCAGAAAAACAGAGCAAAAACTTTTTTCCATGACAAATTATCTCGTAATTCTGAGATAATTAACTTGTTTATTCAGAAAAACAGAGCAAAAACTTTTTCCATGAAAAATTCTGTAATTCTGAGATAATTAACTCGTTAATTCAGAAAAACAGAGCAAAAACTTTTTTCCATGACAAATTATCTCGTAATTCTGAGATAATTAACTTGTTTATTCAGAAAACAGAGCAAAAACTTTTTCAATGACAAATTCTCGTAATTCTGAGATAATTTACTCGTTAATTCAGAAAACCAGAGCAAAAACTTTTTTCCATGAAAAATTCTCGTAATTCTAAAATAATCGAACTCGTTAATTCAGAAAAACAGAGCAAAAACCTTTTTCCATGAAAAATTCTCGAAATTATGAGATAATTAACTCGTTAATTCAGGAAAAACAGAGCAAAAACTTTTTTCCATGACAAATTATCTCGGAATTATGAAGATAATTAACTCGTTAATTCAGAAAACAGAGCAAAAACTTTTTTCAATGAAAAATTCTCGTAATTCTGAGATAATGAACTCGTTAATTCAGAAAAACAGAGCAAAAACTTTTTTCCAAGAAAAATTCTCGTAATTCTTAGATAATTTAACTCGTTAATTCAGAAAACAGAGCAAAAACTTTTTTCCATGACAAATTCTCATAATTCTGACATAATGAACTTTTTTCTTCAAGTGAATGCAAAACGCTTCTGTAATTTTGATTTTGGGAATTTCATTGAAAAAAAATATATATCATGTTATATTTATTTTTAATAAAGAACTAAATTAATATTCAAATTAATAATATAAATAAAATACATTATTATAATTATTTAAAATATGAAAGAGTACATTATGATTTAAAAAATTTCATATTTTTTAAGAAAAAAATAAACCGTATATGATAATCTAAATAAAACAATCATGTATTATTTTTATCATTATTATTTAAAAAATATCAAGGGTTAATTGGAATTTTTAGATTAGATAATGTTTTCTGAAATTATTTGGCAAGTACTTGAATGTGCTGTTGGCTCTGCTGGCTCATGGTTTTCATTTAGTTTTACAAGTCGATATATTTTGCTTTAGCCTGCACTGTCATCACACAAAAATGTGTGGATCGATTGTGAGTGTGGGCGGAGCTTGATGTGTTAATTTCAGCGAGCTTGATGTGTTAATGTGGGCGGAGCTTGATGTGCTCATGTGGGTGGAGCTTGATGTGTTAATGTGGGTGGAGCTTGATGTGTTAATGTGGCGTGAGCTTGATGTGTTGATGTGGGCGGTGCTTGTATTTTATTTGATAGTGCTTGTGTTGTTGCTGAAGACAGTATTGTATTGTATTATAAATGTGTGTGGAGTACTTTTAGCCAAAGCATGTTAAGTATTTTCAAGTTTGTGTCTCCTTGTGTTGGGGACGTGTGTGTGTAATCAGTATTCTTCTCAGGCCACTAGATCGATGAAAGCTCAGCAGCTGGTTTTGCTTGCTGAATGAGATGGCAACATGTATATTAGGTGTATATAGGTGATTGGCATTTGCGAGCTGTGTTCAGAGTGGGTTATAAATTGTTCAGGACAGTGGAGTCGTGCAGTAATGCTGCTTAAAGCTCCGATTAAGGTGTGTTGAAGAGGCTGAGGTAAGCATTCCCAGGCTAACGCTTTGTTTAATTGGATTTGTGTATTCATCAGCAGTCCTGTTGGATTTACTGTGTGAGGTACACATGCCGATGAGCACCAGCAGTTAGCCCAGATCTGCACTGAGAGCATTCGGCTCAGATAATTGATGTTTCCTTGGAGAATATTCGGATGAGGAGGGTGTGTCTTAATGGGGCCATATTCTCAACCCGGCAATTCGTACGAATTTTACGAGGTGGCTAATTCGTAAGATCTCACTCATTTAAATTCGTATGATTTTTGCTAATTGGTACATATTTTACGATTTACCAAATTCATATGAATTCGCACGAAATGACCTACCCCTGACCCCGCCCCTAAACCTACCCATCACGTGGGTTTAGACAAATCGTACCGAATTAACCACCTTTTAATCAATCATACGAATTGGTTGTGAGATAGTTCTGCAGCAAGCTTTGCTAAGCCCCGCCTTTTTTGTTTTATCCCTTTTTTGTTTTTGATGAAAATTTCATTTCATTTAATTTATTCAGCATTTACTCAATATTTCATCATATTCATTCATTTTAGTGAATGAGAATAAATATTCTAAATACACTAAATATTCAGACATTTAATGTATTAGCTAATTATTATACAATTAATTGATTGTATTTCCAACTATCATTCTTATAAAACAATGAAACAAACCAGCTTTGATCGACACTGATAGTTACTGATAAACACTGTAGTGCATCTGTAGATTATTATGGTGAAAGAGGCCCATTGCATTGAGGCCCATTAAAGTCATACTTCACCTCTGGAAAAATGAATGTGTATTTAAAATGGGTCATTTATGTAGAAGTTATTTTTGAATTTGGAGCTTTCTGAGACTGAGAAAAGCCAGAAAATTTATTTTTGGCTTGTGTGGATGAAAAACAACAACTCCCAGAATGCACTTGCTTCGCTGCCCTAGGAGGCCACGCCTACCGGTAACAGAGTGCAGTAGTTAAACAACAAGTCTCGGCTACTAGTGAGTTTCGAGATTCGGCCAAAATGTCCGGAATTCGGCTTTTGCGCTTCTACAGTCGCCATTCGTAAACAATGAATGGCGACTGCAGAAAGCAAAAGCTGAATACCTGAACATCGATGGCCGGACGTGCTAGCTTAGCTTCAAAAAAAGATGGCTGACACTATGTGTAATCCCAATCCTCCATAATGCATCCATCTGCGTATTCAGTACCTTCCTCCATATTTTCAAAAAGTTTTGCCGGTGAAATCAAATGCACTGGCACTGATCTGTGATTGGTCTGTTAGCGCATTAGGCCCAACCCCCTATGGGCGGGTTTAAAAGGGTGGGAACTAGAGCTTGTAGTCTTTACAGAAATCCCCCCTCTTAGACTTCCTCCTACAATGACGTAAAATGACGATTTTTGCGTCATTGTGGGAGGAAGTGAAAAAGGTAAATTGCAGATTTCTCTCATTTCATTGGAAAATGAGAGTGTTGAACGACCATTCAATAGTATAACTGGGTTTCTAACAATGGAAAGCTTAATGCAAATGGGTGGAGTTTCCCTTTAACCTATGTAGACGCCTATGAAGTGTGTGTTCTGTGGTTCTGTTGGATTGATTTACGTTGTTGATCCTCCTCTCTGAATCATTCAGATCAATCGACAGCGACTAAAATAGAAAGCGAGCCAAGGTTTGTGTTCTGAAGACTGGAAAAGAGTGTTGTAGAGGCGGTGGAGTTACAGGGGTCATGTGATCTCAGCCGAGGGTTTGTGTTTCAGGAGACGATGAGTGTGCGGCATTCAGCAGACGCCTGGAGACAGGACACGATTCATGAGCTTGACTGAGAGAGACAGAAAACTGTTGGTGAAAACTGAGCTAAGTGTGTGTGTGTGATCCCTGAAAGCCAGTGTTAAAGAGGAAAAAGGAGGTGTGGTTGTGCTCCATTTCCAGATAGATAGATGTGGATGATACAGCTATCATCACAGACAGGAAGCTTGTTGGTGGATGACGGTGTGATATCAAGAGTCTTTCCATATTCTGAGCCGAATGCAGTTCAACTTCCACTATACAAACTCCCTGATGGATTCACAGGAAGACTATCGGCTCTATGAACCACATCCCCTGGAACAAACCCGGGTCACACAAGCTTAAAGGAATCTTCTGGCTTCGATTGAGCTGTAACGATTCGGACGGCATTCCGGCACCTTTGACTCAAAAAAATATATATATATATATTGGGATATGCAGTATTTTAGATATAGGCTCTATTGGATTTTTCTATCAGATCAAATCTATATATCCGTATGCACTTGCTCCAGTATAAATATTTGATTGATCCAGCACAAATGTTCCAACGCATTCTCATCCATTAGCGTCATATGTGACGCTATATGCAAAAACGGCGCTATACTGACGCACATGGCACCCGTTATCGTTAATACAGCACGCACTATGATGGGAAGGTTTAGGTGTGGGGTAGGGTAGGGTAGTCTCATATTACGCTAAAGGATTTATGACGCCTTTGGGTTTGCGTGTTATATTAATGATAAAGGGTGCCATGTGCGTAGTATAGTGCCGTTTTTGCATATAGCGTCACATATGACGCTAAAGGATGAGAACGGGCTCAATGTTCTCCTTTTAGTCAATGTACTCACAAAAACCATTCATTACTTTTTTACTTGTTTTATTGTGGTAGAACTGCTTATATAAATATATATCCAATATTACAACTCATGACAAACATTGTTAGTGAAATCAACCCAAACAAACACACCCCTCCTTCATTGCTCCGCCCCCAAAATGCAAGAGTTGATAAGACTTAAATGACACTCAAAACTGTCCTGTTACTGTAGTTAACATTACAACAGCATATCTTGGTTCTGTGAAACAGCAAAACCAATTTTGCTCACGAATGAAGTGGAAACAACACAACCTTCCCGCTTCAGTGTCTCCAGCGCTGGAAAGCTTTCTCTAATATTAACGCGAGTCCTAAAATAGCATGCTGGCGGTTTGACCAAAAATTAAGCCGGTTTTCTGGTTTATGACGTTTTTTTATGCATAATCAGTAGGGGTGTAACTGTTCACAAAATTCATGGTTTGGTTCATTTCGATATACTTGTGTCACGGTTTGGTTCGATGCGGTTCGGTTCGGTACCTCAATTTCGTTCCGCTTGCATTACAGTTGCCATTTAATGTTGGACAATGTTGTGGTCACGCCAGCATCTCTTACATTATGAGCACGCTTGCCACTCGCAAGCGCCTACATTTGAAATAACAAAATTTTGGTCGGCAGGAAAATGGTCCAACGAACTGTTTGGTTCAAAAATGCGTACTGAAAACCGAACCGAAAGCCTCGTACCGAACGGTTCAATACGAATACGTGTATCGATGTTGGGCAATGTTGTAGTCACGCCAGCGTCTCTTACATTATGAGCACGCTTGCCACACACAACGCACCTACATTTGGAATAACGAAATTTTGGTCGCCAGAAATAATGGTCCAACGAACTGTTTGGTTAAAAAATGCGTACCAAAAGCCTTGTACCGAACGGTTCAGATACGAATACGTGTATCGAATGTCGGGCAATGTTGTAGTCACGCCAGCGTCTCTTATATTATGAACGCACTTGACACGTGCAACGCATCTACATTTGAAATAACGGAATTTTGGGCGGCAGGAAAAATGGTCCAACGAACTGTTCGGTTCAAAAATGCGTACCGAAAACGGAACCGAAAGCCTCGTACCGAACGGTTAAATACGAATACGTGTATCGATGTTGGGCAATGTTGTAGTCATGCCAGCATCTCTTACATTATGGGCACGCTTGCCAAGTGCAAGGCACCTACGTTTGAAATAACTAAATTTTAGTCGGCAGGAAAAATGGTCCAACGAACTGTTCGGTTCAAAAATGCGCACCGAAAAAGCCTCTGACCGAACGGTTCAATACGAATACGTTTATCATTACACCTCTAATAATCAAGAGTTCAAAGCATTTTCTTCTGTTTGAGAGAAGAATTACTACAATAAACTGACTTAGGATGGTCTATTTTATCATCATTAGTTAATATTGTAGAATAGAATAGCGCCCAGTATAACCTAAAATTGTTATTTCTTAACGTTAAATTCTTATAACCAAGCAAGAACGTTAATACAACGTCTAAAAAGTATTCTTACAAGAGCAGTGTGTATCTGAGAGCGCGCAAACAAGATTCCACACGCGAGCAAAGATTGCGCCCGTGCATTATTTTAATTTACTTTCGCGCTACAATAGTGCGCTTTCGACATTTGACACGAAAATAACGCCATAGTTCTGCAGCATCCACCTTCCCTGAGGTAACACCAGAGCACTGCTGTTTGATTTAACCTCACCTCACCGTCGCTGCTTAGAAGTACAACACTGCAAAGGGTCCGTCTAAAACAGTGTCGGCGGCACAACGTAACGTTCGTTCCGAAATATAACGGTATGGTGGTATATTAAAAATTAACATCATAACAGAAATATACACCCGTTTTCGGTGTGTACTGGTATACCACCCAGCACTAATCTAGCCTGATCAGCACTCAGATATTCCTCTGACCTTCAACAGCATTTCTCAGAAATCACTTACTGCACCTTTAAAAGAAGGCTCAAACTTACTTAAAAATGAGTCAGTAATGAGTCGTCTAACTGAAAAGTCGTCGAAAAGATGATTGATTTATAGAACATTATGGATCAAATAATAACAGGTTTCTACTGAATAATTCATGCAAAATTTTACGTTTCACATTTATGCAAAGCTTTGACTCTAATTAGCTTAGTAGCAAAATCAATGAAAAGCCATTCATTACTTGATCCATTTTATTAGTCGTGTTTAAAGAAAAGGAGGGGAAAGTGTAAATACATCTTTGTGCTAATCAACTTTATGCTACAAATGCTGTTGATGGAGCTGAACTTGAACTTAACCTGCAATATTCCTCAAGGTGATGGGTTCCTGAGGCAGTTTATTTAGCATGTCTAAGATTAACTAGCTTGACCAAGACTGTCTACTAGTCTTATTTGCCATAAACGACCAGCTAGAAAGTCACAGCCACTTCAAAATTGCCTGGCGTTTCAGGGAAATGGTTCATCGATGCTGATTCGATACTGTCTGATGGGCATCAAGGCATTAACATGTTCTGCAGAAAGAGTGTCAAAGCTAAACGCCTCTGCCGAATGTGTCATTTGGCACATTTGTGGATGTCGTTACTGGTGCAGGTCTGAATATTTTTCATCTAAATCAGAGCAAAGAGTGAATCAGGCGGTACAGCGTGAATTTAAAAGAGCTCTTTAAAATGACACTGTAATGAGTCCTCTCTGACAAGAAACACACAGTTATTAAGGAAAGTGTGGCGGATGAAGAGCATGTGAACAAAAACAAAATCAATATCTAAGTTTGTTTTATACGAACCTTGTCAGAATAGATCTTTAATGTTACACGACTGGGAACTTTTGGATACAGCTATGCTATGTGCTATATTAGGCTTAATATTCAATACAAAATCATACAATGAGCCTCGTTCACAAGCGAATGTGTGTGTGTATTGTTTGTAAAACCATTTCTATTAAAAATGACTAGGAACAATTTGCACAGAATTTTTTATGAATGAGAATCATTGTGTAATCTGTACAATACAGTACGGACATTTCAGATTGACAAATGGAATGATTGTGATGTGTTTTCATGGCATGTGACAATTCCTTCAACAAATCGTTTTTTAAAGGGCCAGCTCACCAAAAAATCATTTATTCACCCTCATGTCATTCTAAACTTGAATGACTTTTTTTCTACTTGTTTTCTACAGTCATTACTCATTTTTTTTACTCTAAGACTGAAATGGGCTTCCATACCCTCACCAATACAATTTTATTTCTTACTAACACAGTCTCATCCCAAGAAGTCATATAACTGACGTCTTTTGACCATACGTCAACATCCGTCTTTTTAGGGTACCCTTAAACATCGATTACATGGCGATCCCGGGCCGTCATACAACTGACGCTTTACCTTTAACGTCGGTTAGGTGACGGGGTAGGTTTAGGTCTGGGGTAGAGTTAGGATCCGATAACGTCATCTAACCGATGTTTAAGGGTACCCTAGAAAGGCGGATGTTGACGTATGGTCAAAAGATGTCCCAAGACGTCAGTTATCTGTTAAATAACCAATGTAGTTCACTGGCTGTAAAGCTCCACAATGCGAATGATGACATAATTTGAATTTATGGGCAAACTGTACATTTAACATAGACTCAGACTTGCCTTAGCAAGCCTAAGTACTTACTTAGCTATCATTTTATTCAAACTTGAATTAAAATTGTTTTAATTTGTTTTAGAAAATGTGTTTTTAGATTCATAAAGAGAGCGGCAATAACTACAGAAACCTCAAATTACATCTAATCAAGTCTACAAAGGAATGAAATTACTTTATGAGCCAGTAATCATGCTCTGTGTGCTGGAAGAGAAGGCCTGGAGAAATGCATGCTGGGAAATTGATTATTTCAATTGCATCTGTCAAAAAGATGTTAAGACTCTGAGATGAAGTGTCAGTCTGATGCATCATGGGCAAATTCACAAACTCATGAGCAACAGGTTTCCCTCTTGAACTGCCGCTTCCTGACACCACTTGATCCCGTTTATCAGCATTGATGCAGCAAAAACATTTCAAATGTTTTTCAAAACTTGTAAAGTCATTTCAAATTACTGGCTTCTATTTGAATATTAAAATGTAACTAATTAAATCGTAAATCGCCCAGCTCTCAGTACCAGATATTTACAGTTTTGTCCTCAAAGTTATAGTTACACAAAAACTGATATGGGATGACCTTATAAAGACACTAAATGGCTTCTCACTCTGCACTTAAAGGGACAGTTCACCCAAAAGATTGTCTCATCATTTACTCACCCTTAAGTAGTTCTAACAGTTGACGCTAGTCATTGACTTCCATGGGAAAAAAATACTATAAGTCAATGGCTAGGCTACCGTCAACTGTTTGATTACCAACATTCTCAAAATCTTCTTGTGTTCGACGGAAGAAAGAAACTCGAACAGGTTTGGAATGAGAGTGAGTAAAAGTGACTATCCCTTTCACCCCATTGCTACGATAAACACGAAACACTGCGTGTTGAATAAACGGTAGTTTCAGCGTTTGAGGTGAAAAATGTCAAATGGTGGCGGAAAATGCAACAATTGGAGTGAAGAGACTTTCATTCTTTCCTTTAAAGTCCGAAAAGTCCATTCAGTATATGAACTCAGTGCAGTATATATAATATGAGGATGCGCAATGCTTGAGCCTTTATGTAAATCGTCCAATCAATGACTCTGACACTGCAAATATGCAAATAAGGATGTTAACCCAGGTTTTAGAAAGACCCGGGTTAGCTATTTCAAGTGTGAAAAGCTCTAAATTGATGAAAACTGTTGTGTAATACATTATACGCACTAGGACATCCTCTGTGTGTATATATTTGTGTAAGTGGGTTTCTCAGATCATTCTATCTCATGACTCATTCACTGTTCCCCAAAGTGTCTCGCTTTTCATTTATTCAGAGAAGAAAATAAGTGTGAGAGAAAAAGGGAAGGAGCGCATATGTTTTCACAGACAGGTGTTCCTTTAATGCGGGACCAGAGACGAGGCGACCGCTGGTGTCCTTTTACACTGTTTTTCAGAATCTACTTCAATAGATGGTATTCTTTTCTTTCCATGCAAATGTGTTACGTAACTTCAGTATATAACCCATGGAAGTGAAATGATCATTTTCAGTCCCTGCTGTCAGTTTTGGAACATGCTATCTGATTCTGGTTATTAGCTTGTTGAGCTAATAGCTAGTCTTCCAGCTAATGGCTAACTAGAAGCCAGCTACCATCTTTCAAAACAAGTTGTCAGAATTAGCTTGATTCGAACATATTCCCTCAGGATGAAGCATTGTAGACACACTCGGCACTATTTGACCCAGTATTTGTGTGCTAGATATAGGCAAGCATTACTATTGTTATTGTTAGTACTTATCAGATTTTCCACTTGGTTAACTCTTTCCCTGCCAGCATTGTGCTTACATGATGTCGCTTGTTTGTGCTTTTTTTTGCCTGTGTTTTGATCTGGAGATTCAGTACTCTAGAAAGATTATACTGTAAAACTTCAAATAATAGCCCGGACGTTTATTTTCCCAAATCATCGAACTGCACCAGCTTGTATAGACCCCTTTTGAGCCGACGTCACAGTTACGTCACGGCGCTAGCTGGAGGCAAAACAAAGTGAAAACTGGAGGCGGCTAATACAAATCAGCACAGATTCGGCTACATAATAAGGAGCTTAAATTACTTTTATTTTTACATTTTGTAAAGTTAAGGCTCTTACAGTGTAATTGTAAAAACAATTATGCTTAGCTTGCAAAATTTCACCAAAAACAGTTCACATGGCTGGGGTGATTTATTTGTTTCTGACATCCATGTTAGAAGACGTGTTGTGACAAGTGCGTGTTCTGACACTGTGCTCAACCGTTTGGTTGAAATCAGGGTTAAATCTGATATAATTGTGTGTATTTGATCGTTTTTATCAAATGAAATTGTGAAATGCCCATGAAGTGAATCTAAGAGCAGCTCAAATGGAGTGTCCTTATGTAGAGGCTACAGATTATGAAAACACAATTTTTGTTTTGCAGTTTAATATTTACAGACACTAGTCCATATGGTGATCTGAATAAGTGTACAGCCCTACTTTTTTGCAAAATTTAGCAAAATTCTGTGATATTCCATGTTTAATTTTAAATTAAAGCCCGACCGATAAAGGATTTTGAAGGCCAGATACCGATATAAATATTTGTTGGTTTTAAATTCCAATTGATATATCGGCCAATATATATATATATATATATATATATTTTTTTTTTTTTTCAGAAACGCGCAACAAAACATTAACAGATTTCCCTAACATTAGTTATTTGTAGTTATTTATGAGTTTTAACTAAAATAATATGATCATGCATTTTAAAAAGAAACTTGTTTCTTTTATTGTCGCAACAGAACAGATGATAGTGGCATTAGCTAGCTTTGTGGTTCGCTAGTCTATGATGAGCCATAATTTAGCAATTAATAACATCACACTGCAAATTGTAACACATTTTCAATATAACAGGCCAAGGAGAGATGATACGTCTCATTGCTATAACTGTCACGCGCTAATAAAGAAATACTTCAGTCACATTGTCAAAAGTTAAAAGGACAGTCAGTCAACTACACTGTAACAACGTAACGTAACTATTACTAGCTAATTCCGCTTCACTTTCGGCTTATTTAACAGCAGCAAAACTGGACATGATAGTCAAATTTTGTCATGCTTATTTGAGTTAAGAGAACTGATGTTTCGTGACCAACTCAACGAGTGTTGCCAACAGGGACAGTGTAGGGTGCCCTCTGGTGGACAAACTATACAACCAACAATCATGACATGGCTTAAGCGTGTTTCGTCCGTTTTTATCTTATTTTTGAAATATTCATTTATCGGCCATTATAACTGCCGATACCGATATTTTGGAAAAATGCTTAATATCGCCCGATAATATCGGCCTGCCAATATATCGGTCTGGTTCTATTGTAAATTTAATATTTATGACTGGATTCTACGATTCTGGTTTTCTGTATTGCAGAAATCATAAGCCTTACACAAAATGAATGATGCCTCAAATTTAGAAGCAAAAGTGCAAAAGTGTTATTTTTGTGTGCAGGTCATTAGTTTGGTAACGTGCTGCCGTCAAACTCTATCTGAATCAACTGAGTGCAAGTCCCTTTAAGGCAGGTCAGTTCACTTAGTGGCCAGGGAGGATTGTTAATGAGAGTTTCTGCCCATTAAGAGCGTATCAGATCAATTATTACGAGGCTCAATTTCGGTTAGGTTGCTGCCCCAGTTGTAGACAATAGACAGCGAGGCTAAGGTTTATGTTTGTGCGTCTACCCTGTTTGTAAGACTCGTCTCACGTCCAGCGAGAAAACCTGCCCGGTGTGATTGATTCCTCAGACGCTGAGATGTCTGGTGTGTTGGACCTCGTTATTCCTGATTCCGGCTGCCGTTCTGGGCTCGTGTTGATGCCTCTTCTCCTGTAGCTTCAGGGTCAATGTGTCTTCCTCCCCTCAGAGAGAGAAAAACAGAGGATGACAGAGCAGAGAAGTGAAACCGGAGATGTTTGAGCTCTGAGGAGCTGTTAGGACTGGAGGATGAAGCTGTAGGATGGTCAGATCTGAAGCTCTGAATATGAACCTTACTGTTTGCACTGCCTGAACCAGAGTTACTTTACAGACAAAATAATAGCAGAAAGGGCGAGAAGAGGTTCTCTAATGAGGGAACACTCAGTCACACTCGGGCGATTCTGCAGCAAGTGCAACAAATAAATGAGCAGATTCGGTCACGGACCATAAGAAATGGATTGAGTGTGTGTGTGTGTTTTCTGAATTCCAGACTTGTTTCAGTCTTGAACACCGTGTTCTTAACACGAACCATAACATGAATGTTTTAAGTGAACCATACAATCTCTTTCCTGACACTTGTTTTGCAGTGAAGTAAAGCCTTTCTATTGTAGCACTGGTTGTTTTTGTCTCTTTAAAGGCCCAGAGGTAATTTTTTTTTGTTCAAGACAAGCTAAGGTGAAGTGTGTGATTTCAGTGCTACTATAGCGTCACACAAACGGAATTGTAAAAAATAATTACTTAAAAGTTAAGTAGTGAGTAGAATTCACACAGAAAAACAGACTGACGTCAAAGTTGATGAATTAAGAACTCTTTTTTTGAATTGCCATCATTGAAGACACCCGATGATAACAAGCAGAATCACTGAAGGAGAAAACCTAATTTATGAGTCACCATTATGATGATCAGTGTGTGTTTTAGTTGGGCTCTTGACCCTTAAATCAGTAACTTTAGATGTTGTTTGGCTGTTATACGTGAATTATAACAGCCAGATGAACAAATAGAGAAGGTGGTCTGATGGTGTTAGTTGTGTTTTAACAAAATCATAATTAATTTGGTTAATTTTTACTCAATTCTAATTTTTAATTGATAATATTGATTGTAATCTGTTGCCTCAATTTTATTGATTAGATTTAAGATATTCAGTCATACTAATTTTTACAGTGCACGTGCAGTCTGTTTTTCTGATATTTTTGTTTAAAAAAATTGTAAATTCTACTAATTTTAAATGGTTAACTTTTAAGTAATTAATTTGGTTAATTATTACTCAATTCTAATTTGTTAAATTTAATTAATAATTTTGATTATAATCTGTTGCCTCAATTTTATTGACTAGATTTAACATATTCAGTCGTATTCATTTTTACAGTGTACAGTCGAATTACAATGCTATAAAATTAATGGATGGCAGCTTGGATCGTTTTTGGAAATTTGGAAATTGATTTTGAGGTCATATTGAGATCATTTAACTTTTGATTGCAGTCTTGTTAAACCTAAGCACATTTAGAGACATTTTTGGGATCTGTTCTGTAACTCTAGAGGAGAAATGTGTGACATTACCTGCCTGAATTTTTTCTCAGTAGAAACATTATTATTACTAGGAGAAACAATACATTAAAAAAAAACATTTACCCATTAAAAAATGCAGATACAAAATACTTATTCATAATTAAAATCAGAGTGATTTTTGGTCATGAAATGAATTGGCAAACAAAACAGTACTTGATGTTTTGGTGAACGGATTCAAGAGATTTGAGTCACTTGGAAGACTTAGTCTTCTACATAGTAACAGCAGAGCTTCATTAAGTCCATTAATCAGACTGATTTACGGATGAGCCGGAGTTGTGTTATTCTTGTCCAAGTGTGTTTAACTTTGTCCTGTGAGGTGTCCGTGTGCTGAACTGACCTACATGAAGCTGAGTGAAATAAGTCCACCTGAATCTGTGTTGGTGCACGTGTGTGTGTGTGTGTGTATGCAGGATTAGTGAACTGGCTGATTCTGAACTAGATTAGACTCTTAGCGTGCTGCTCCTATAGCCGTGACAGCTGTGAGGAGGATTCTGCTGCTCAGGTATTTAGCTGCCGTCTTTAAGTGGGATTGTTGGCTGCTGGGAAACACCGTCCTGTTCCAGACTGCAGTTATTCGCTGTCGTATCGTGATAGATTCAGACGTATCATAAATATATAATAGTAAATGATGCAACAGATGGAAATGCAATCATGTCAGAATAGAGATGCAGCACAGCACCATGTTTATTACCGACTGTCTCGCCATGTTGCTTTACAAATCACCTTTCAGCTTTTACACACTAAATGATCACGTGACTTTACAGGCTACCTCACTGCATTACTTTACACACTACTGTACTTACTGCATTACTTTACATACTACGCCATCACATTACTTTACCCACAACTCACAACTAGTTTGCTGGATTACTTTACACACAGGGTTACTCACTTCAATATTTTGTTACCTCTCTTCTCCATTATTGTATCTGTTACTTTACATTTTTCTCTGCTGTGTTTCTGTTACTTTATAAACTACGCACTTACATTATATTATTTTTACACCAAATTATAGCCAGACCGATATATATCGGCAGGCCGATATTATCGGTCGATATTAGGCATTTTCCAAACTATCGGTATCGGTAGTTATAATGGCCGATAAATGAATATTTCAAAAATAAAATAAAAACGGACGAAACACGCCTTTACATATTTCTCTGCTGTGTTTCTGTTTCTTTTAGTAAACTACGCATTTACATTATACTATTTTTTACACCAAATTAGAGCCAGACCGATATATCGGCAGGCCGATATTATCGGCCGATATTAGGCATTTTCCAAACTTTAGGTATTGGCAGTTATAATAGCCGATAAATTAATATTTCAAAAATAAAATAAAAACGGATGAAACATGCTTGAAACATGTCATGAGTGTTGGAGTTTTATAGTTTGTCCACCAGAGGGCGCTCTACACCATCCCTGTTGGTAACACTCGTTGAGTTGGTCACGAGACATACGTTGCTTGAATAACAATTAAAAGAACATCCCCATCAGTTCTCTTAACTCATATAAGCTTGACAAAATTTGTGACTATCATGTCCAGTTTTGTTGCTGTTAAATAAGCCGAGAGTGAAGCGGAATTAGCTAGTAATAGTTACGTTATGTTGTTACAGTGTAGTTGACTGACTGTCCTTTTAACTTTTGACAATGTGACTGAAGTATTTCTTTAATAGCGCGTGACCGTTATAGCAATGAGACGTATCATCTCTCCTTGGCCTGTTATATTGAAAATGTATGTTTTAGTTGTTTGCTAAATTATGGCTCAACATAGGCTAGCTAACCACAAAGCTAGCTAACGCCACTATCATCAGTCTGTTCTGTTGTGACAATAAAAGAAACAAGTTTCTTTTTAACATGAATTATCATATTATTTTAGTTAAAACTCATAAATAACTACAAATAACTAATGTTAGTGAAATCTGTTCATGTTTTGTTGCGCGTTTCTGAAATAATAATACTTTTTAAAAAATATCGGCCGATATATCGGATTTTAAAACCAACAAATATTTGCATTGGTATCGGCCTTCAAAAGCCCACTTTATCGGTTCGGGCTCTACACCAAATTGTAGTATTTTACGTTATACCAAACTGCAAAGTTATTATACATGTTACCAAACTTTAATTTACAGTACTTGTTACCTATTACCTTACATTAGTTTGTTGCATTACTTTACACACTACCACACCGCATTATTTTAGTTGCTGTCTCTTTTACATATATTAGTTAGCAGTGTTACTTTACACACTATCGCAGTTACTTTACACACTAATGCAGAGTTATTTTACATGTTACCAATCTGCTTTATTTTAATTTTTTAATTTTTTGCATTAATTTACACTCAACGTCATCGCATTACAATACACATGACCTAATTTAATTTAAGTTTACACACTACCTTACTGTGTATTTTACATTCTACCTCCTCTGTTACTTTACATACTAGCTAGCTGCATTACTTAAGTGATTAATTCACCACATTAAACTACATCACTGCATTACTTTATGCACTTATGTCATTCATGCGGCTTGTACTGTACTTTTACAGAGCGAATAGATATCACAGAGTGATTTAGGAGGGATTAACAATTTCTTTTCTCTTTTTCACTGAGAAATAATACAGAATGCTATTTGATCAAATTTTTTAAGACACATCATTAGCCGAATAATGTTTCAGCTTGTTGCTAGTCCGGTGACCAGACAGTGGTGATAAGTTCTTTCAAGTCGGTTTCATATGAAGAACATTTCCATATGTTCTCAGGTTTTGGCAGCACACACTGTTTAATATGCTTTGAACTGAACCCAGCCTCCCCTCAACAGTGCTAACGGTTTAACACCGTGCCTGTGGGCCACATGCTGAATGCTTCCAGCCAAACTCAACCCTTCTGGCTTCATTATTGATCCTGATGAACAACTGGGGCTCACAGTTTGATCAGTGCAGTTTATTCATTACAACAAATCACAAACAAAAATCCAAATTGGCCTCTTCTGAAATATTTGCGAAGCTCTTCTACATTTATACAGTGTATTTTGTGTTCTTTGAGCTCTTCTGCACACCAATGACTATTTTTAATGGTCACAGTGATTCCCTAAACAACAATTTTAAGGATCACAAAAGCTCTACATGTTCATTGAACTAAAAAATCCTGAAAAGTCTTTCAGGACAAAGGGAATCATCACTGGCGTCAGGCTTCCCAATGCAATACATCTTTTTAATGATCATGTGAGAGGGATGTTGTGTTACACAAACAGGAAATGAACATGCTTTGATGTTCTCAAAAAGAAGTATTCCAGCGCTGTGTAGGTGGTTATGAAACCGTAACTAGAGTCACGACAGGTTGGTAGAGAATAGCGTGACGGCAAAAGAAAAAAAAACTGTAAACCTGACATTCACTGGAGATGTGAGCTCTGTTATAAAACCAATTGAGAAAGCATTTTAAGCCATTATAGATGCGCTCTCAATGCAAAAACTATTATGAATATTATGCTTTTTTAGCTGAATTTTAGGGCAGCATTGTATGTTTTTATTACCAGATAAGGAAATCCCACAATTCGCAAGAAGGCGTATCAGTCAAGTGATACCGAGAAGTATTTATAAAATTACTTTTTTGTGTTTGTGCTATGTTATGGGTTTTAAAGTAAAATTAGTTTTCGCAATATGCTAACACCAAACTGTGGATTGTTTGCACACTATCTATGGAGTTTCTGCCAGTGTACAGTATACAGAACGAGTCCTTTATGAGGTTTCATTCGAATAGGTATTAGATACCCAGCAAACACAGAACGTTCCCCTGATGTTCCCGAATAATCCCATGAGGTTATTTCTTTGGGAACCAAACATGAACGTTATAGGAAAATTCCATGTAGGTTATTTTTAGGTTCCATTTTCATAACGTAAGGAGAATGTTCCGGGAAGGTTCCCTTAACCTTAAGGGAAAGTTCTAGGAACGTTCTGGGAACCAAAAACGAACTTTCCCAGAACCTAAATATGTTTGCTCGGTAGCAAGGTTGGACACTTTCCTCTAAAAGATGATTTTTAGAAGCTTTAAAATGAGGGCAGTTGTGCATTAACAGTGCTTCAGAAAGCATTAGAATATCTGGCTACAGATTTAAATGGTCAGCATGTCTTTAAGTAAGATATCAGAGTGTTTCAGATCGGTTTTAATCCAACGTTTCGTCTTTTAGTCTATCTTGCAAATGGCATATCCTAGCGATTGTATGGCTACCAACTTTCAGTGAAGTGGATTTCTCATTGAAAATGATGGATAGATTCACACATATGCCTCCGTGCCATTGTTTCAAATGGATTCCATACATGGAAGTGTGAACGCTCACAGGGTTTGAGAGTGAAAAGGCTGGTTGGGACAACTCACTAACTCACTTCTCAGCTGTGTTAGGTGCACCAGAGGTTTAGAGAATTCATAAATATCTTATGATGGTGATGTAACCCTTGCAATGGATTCCAAGTCAAGTCCCTGAGCTCAGTTAGCGTGAGTGCTACTGTGTGTTAAAAGCCTTTGAAGTTGAACTAGCTGGGTCAAAACAAAGGAGATTGGATCCAAAAGTGCCAATTCGCGCAGTAATGCAAGTACACGCCATTGGCTCTTCCTTTCACAGTTCTGAATAATCCAGCAGTCCTTAGTGCAGTCATTTTATGAGCCTGTGTTGTAATGAAAAACTTTGGAAGTGGAAAAGGATTTCTACTATATTAGTACAATTCTTAGTAAAACACTCTTTTACCCTCTCCATTCTTTCAAAGAACAGTGTTCAATGAATGCACAATTCACTCATGTTTTAGAGCCATTTGTTGCTCGCCAAAGATAATAGCACAGTAGAAGGTTTAGTCAATATACTGTGCAGTATAATTGTTTATTGATTTGGATGCCTTGAATTTCATATTTTATAACTCAGTGCACTTTTTCTCTTTTCTCCGTCTGTGCAGGTAACCGGTAGGATGGTAGCAGGGGAAGTGAGTGGGCACAGCTTCCTGGTGGCGTGCTGGCAGCCCATTCTAATCTTGATGCTGGGCACAGTGCTGTCCGGCTCTGCCACGGGCTGCCCATCACGCTGCGAGTGCAATGCTCAGGAGCGCTCGGTCTTATGCCACCGCAAGAAACTGATGTCCGTTCCGGAGGGGATCCCGTCGGGAACACGACTCCTGGACCTCAGCAAGAATCGAATCAAAACCATCAACCCAGATGAGTTCTCCGCCTTTCCGCACTTGGAAGAGCTGGAGCTCAATGAAAACACCATCTCGGCCATTGAGCCCGGTGCCTTTAACAACCTCTACGGCCTGCAGAGTCTGGGACTGCGCAGCAACAAGCTGAAGCTCATCCAGTTGGGAGTGTTCACAGGCCTCAGTAACCTAACACAGCTGGACATCAGTGAAAATAAGATCGTAATTCTGCTGGACTACATGTTCCAGGACCTCTACAATCTGCGCTCTCTGGAGGTTGGGGATAATGACCTTGTCTTTCATATCCCACCGGGCGTTTCATGGTCTCAGCAGCTTGGAGCAGCTTACACTAGAAAAGTGCAACCTGACCTCTGTCCCGACAGAGGCCTTCACGCATCTGCACAGCTTGAGTTCACGCTGCGCTTGCGAAACCTCAACATCAACAGCGTCCGAGATTACAGCTTCAAGCGGCTCTACCGTCTCAAAGTCCTGGAAATCGCCAACTGGCCCTACCTGGATACCATGACCACCAACTGCTTGTACGGACTGAATCTTACCTCTCTAACGATCACTAATGCAAACTTGACGTCAATTCCATACTTGGCTTTGCGACACCTGGTTTATCTTCGTTTCCTCAACATGTCCTATAATCCCATCCAGATGATCGAGGGCAACCGGCTCCATGACCTCCTCAGACTGCAGGAGTTCCACCTGGTGGGTGGTCGACTGACAATGCATCGAGCCCTACTCCTTCAGAGGACTGAACTACCTGAAAATCCTCAATGTCTCTCAGCAATGCCCTTACCACCCTGGAGGAGGCTGCGTTCCATTCAGTGGGGAACCTAGAGACCCTCGCATTGCACGACAACCCGCTGGCTTGTGACTGCCGCTGCTTTGGGTTTTCCGACGCCGCTGGAGGCTCAACTTCAACCGCCAGCAACCGACTTGCTCCTCACCCGAGTTCGTTCAAGGAAAAGAGTTCAAGGACTTTCCTGACGGGCTTCAGCCCAATTACTTCACGTGTCGCAAGTCAAGGATTCGAGACCGGAAGCCACAGCAAAAGTTTGTAGACGAAGGCACCACCATCCACTTCGTGTGTCAAGCAGATGGAGACCCAACGCCCGTCATCATGTGGCTTTCCCCGCAGAAACAGTTCATCACCATGAAAACGATAGGACGGCTCACTGTTTTCCCAGATGGCACCCTGGAGGTGCGCTACGCTCAGATTCAGGACAATGGGACATATGTGTGTATTGCTAGCAACGCCGGTGGAAACGACACCGCTTTGGCCCACCTCCATGTCCACAGTTACTCGCCAGACTGGCCCAACCAACCAAACAAAACCTTGGCGTTGATCCCTAACCAACCCAACGACAACGGAGCCAATGGAACAAGAGCAACTGTCCCGTTCCCGTTCGATATAAAGACACTAATCATCGCCACCACTATGGGCTTCATCTCCTTTTTGGGCGTGGTTCTGTTCTGCCTGGTTCTGCTCTTTCTTTGGAGCAGAGGCAAAGGTAACAGCAAACACAACATTGAGATAGAATACGTCCCGCGCAAATCGGACGCTGGGATGAGCAGCAGCGGCAACGCCGATGCCCCTCGAAAGTTTAACATGAAAATGATATAATCCAACCAGGGAGCTCAAGAGACCCTTTCAAAAACTCATAAAGACAAAAGCAAGAGATCCCCTGCCTGAACAACCTCTGGCTCTGACGAGCTCCCCATAGAGGAGGGGTGTTTTTCCCCCTTTCTAAAGAGATGGATGTGGCGTCACAGGGGTTGGTGCTTTTGTTCAATATTGAACATGAGAGGGGGAAAATGTCCTCATGTGCAGTCCTCTGTGATGCCGCTTAAACTCAGCCTACGGGGACCAATAACTTTGAGAGAGGATTTTGTTTTAAAACACTTGAGTTCCTGTGGATTTTTATGGGCAAAAAAAGAGGAAAACCCCAACCTCCAAAATGTTTTGTGTCGACCTCCAGAATGCAAAGGCAGAGCATCCTTCTCCCTTCTGTCCTGCTGCCTGCATCCTCTGTTTATTTGTTTAACCCCTTCATTTCTGGTTTTCTACTAAAATTAATAGTTTTATGAAAGAATAACAGTAGATAAATCAGGGTGAAAAGCACATTTAACAAACCTAACAGCTGAATTTGCCCAGATTCACCAAAAACCTCTTCTACATTGTGTCTAACAACAGAATGTAGAGTATAATAGATTTCATTTCCGCTATAGAGAAATGTGTGTATAGTGCAACTTTCACCGCACATTCCTTTCTTTGTATCCGCACTCTGCTGTCTGGTTCTCATTTTGCTTTCGGATCTGTGTTTTAAATGCATTTGTTAGATAAGCCGAGGGAGTTTTACGACTCGAGCATCTGGATAAACAAGTACAGGTTGTTTATTGTTGGATTTAATGGCTAGGCAAGTGAAATCAGCAAGTAATTATGTAACTTTGGTTGTATGTTTTGCTTTAATTTTATGTAGAGATGATCACTGTAGCCTGCAGTGAGCATTTCTGTGCCTGGTCAGGTTTAAACCCATTTAATGGCACTGCAGCATCACATTTTTATATAACAAACTCATAGTTTTATTTGCCCGAGAAGCCAAACCGATACAGTACAGCTCTATCTCAGAGTGTGCGCGAGCAAGCAAGTTCATAACAGAAATAAACATTTCATCAAAAGGTGAGAGTGTTAAATTGTCTCTACAGCACTCAATCACCTTTACCTGCTGCCGAGTCTACGCCTGTCTCTTGCTCTCTCAGATCCGTCTCTTGGTCTTACACCTGTCTAGTGGTCTTAAACTAAGAGCCTGTCTCACCAGCTGCAGATCTATTTTTCTTTACATTATGTAAAACGTTGGTGCCCAAGAAAACCGTTTTGAGGTTTTCCAGTGCGTCTAAGGACTCAGATGGTGTTGGTTTGTTACAATGACAGATATCTATACTAAGAATCATTGCGTTATTTAGCATATGTTTCCACAGGCAGAAATGGTGTCACGTTAATCACAGCAGGCAACGTTTGTGAATAAAGAAGTGGGAGCAAATTGAAAGTAGGCTGTTTTGTGCTGACAGGGAAAGCTCAATGGTGCAGTGCTAGATAGAGGCTAGTTAAGAATGGATTGGTTAGTGAGTATGAAGCAGGGTTTTGGGCTGAAACGCAATGGCTTTAATGAATTCGCTACACAGTCCAGCTGTGTTTTAAGTGTGTGTGTGTAATCTAGGCCAAGCTGGGCAGGTGATTTCCATGGAAGGACACTGAGCTGTGTTTATGCGCTGGAATTTGCTCCTGGTGTAGATGGGTCTGCAGATGGAGAGCTGCACAGATGGTTTAACCCTTACTGATCCACTTTAGAGTTAATCTGACACTTGCGCGCACACACACACACACCTGAATCTTTCTCTGATCCCCTGCCTCTGTGGTCTACCTACTGTTTTCATCCTATTACGTCGAATAAATCTTTATATGACCTCTGCCCTCTCCAACATTCAGCCCAGAATGATAATGTGCATTAATGTGGTCCATACTATTCTTTTATACTAAAGAAAAAAGACCTAAAAAGGTGAAAAAATCTAGTATGAAAAATGTTTAAATTGTTCTGTGCAATAAAAGTAATATGCATTTTGTTTTCTTTTTTTTTTTAATTAACACAATTTTATTGATGTTGAATTGTTGAAAATATGGTATGTTGTATTAAACAATCTATGGAGATTTTTTTACCAAAAAATGTGCCTTGTTTATTTTGTTCAAGTATATGCTTAACGTTATATTTAGGATCTGAACAAGATGCTTTTTTCGTTACACTTTGATTCTCTCATCAACACAGATGCAGCCGTTTTTATTTTTGCAAGTCATATATTATATAAAGCGAAAATATTAACACATGAGGGAAATCATTGTGATGTCCCAGCCCGTTCTCATCCCAAGACGTCATATACTGATGCTTTTGCGAATGCGTAGACATCCAACACACATGGCACAATATGAGACGCAGATATATATGGGCTAAAAGGCGCCTCCTAGTGGTCTAACCCTAAGCCTACCCCAGAACTAAACCTACCCATAAGCCGAAGCGTGTTATATTGACGCAAAAGGCTGCCATGTGCGTTGGATGTATATGCATTGTCAAAAGTGTCAGTTTTTACCCAAATTTTTCAGGCTAATTGCAGTACTGACGGATCAGACCTATTTGCCCAATAGTGGCAAGACACATATGTATATAAGGACATCTGACAAATTAGTTTGTCCATCAAGAACCAGGAAAAAAATCTCCCATCCTCGTACAACGTCACTTTCTCTGTCTTTCACTGCCCTGACCAGAACGTTGAATCTCCTGTCGCACTCTTATTATTCGCCATAATAATAACAATCCATCATGCAACATGCGCACCCTGCTCTTAAAGGATGTGTTGGATGACGCCTGATTGGTTTATTTAACATTACGCCCAAACCAGACCTATGAATAATGAAGCTATTTCAAACAACCCCTTTTAAACTTGCGTCGGGCGCAAGGCTCATTTATCCCGCCGGTAAAATAGCAACAGTGCCCAAGACCCGCCCACAAAGATACTTGCGATTGAGAATCGTTAAAACAGGGCACACTGTCCGGTTGTGAACCTCCCATTAAAGGGTTAGTTCACCCAAAAATTAATTCTGTCAGTATTTACTCACCCTCATGTTGTTCCAACCCCGTAAGACCTTCGTTCATCTTCGGAACACATATTAAGATATTTTTGATGAAATCTGAGAGCTGGATCACTCCTCCATACTAGTTCATAGACTTCTTGAGGCACTCGAACTACGATTGCCACACGTAGGCTCACTATTGGCCAATGCTGATCATGTGTATGATGCGTGTGACGTACAATAACAGAAGTTTACGTTATTAAACTAGTAACCTGACTCGAGGCAGAGAGAGAAGTAAATGAATAGTTGAAATAAAGTCGTTATTTGTGCTGTTTTTTGCGCACAAAAAGTGTTCTTGTCGCTTGATAAAGTTAAGATTGAGCCACTGTAGTCACTTAACGATGTCTTTAATAACTTTTCGAGGCCGGCAAGTTTCAATCCCTCAAGAAGTCTATGGACTAGTATGCAGGAGTGATCCAGCTCTCAGATTTAATCAAACATATCTTAATATTTGTTCCGAAGATGAACGAAGGTCTTACGGGGTTGGAACAACATGAGGGTGAGTAAATACTGACAGAATTTTAATTTTGGGTGAATTAACCCTTTAACGCTCATTCAGTGTCCAACAGTATAGCATCCTCATGACCTTCTCTGTTAAAATCAGTGTATGTGTGAACATGGCTTAAGAAAATCACTAAAGATGTTATTAGAAGCTTAATGGTGAAAAGAATTGAACAGTTTAACTGGTTTTAACCATGGTCATTATCTGGTCTTAACTGGCTTAGGTTGATCAGCTGGAGTACCGGCTGGTTGAAGTACCAAGGTCAACCTGGTTAAAGCTGGTAGATGACCAGATTCCTGCAGAGGGAACGCACAGAAAACCAGGTGTTGCTGAAAGTATATTATGCATTCTGTAGAGGTTTTCTGGAGGACATTACAGAGATTTGAGAGTATGAAAAATAAATGGACCTCCTCATAGTACTGGAAAAAAAGCTGTAATCACTTGTCAAAAGAGACAGAAAATGATGCTTTTCTTTTGAGATACAGAATCAGGAAAACTCCCAGAATGAGGCACTCCGACTAATTTATCTAATGAATAGAAAATAACTGTTTTGGGTTTATTGGATTCTGACTGACGCATACAAACACAGACATCATACATTCCCTCTCTTAATGTTGTTTTCATTTCTGATTTCCTCTCACAGGCGCGTTTCACGATTTCACTATGGAACCGAAGATTAAGGTGTAATTATCCATTTGAAGGGTGCTCATTTCTCTCAAAGACACTGGAATAGAGCACTTTAAAAACTCGAAAGCTTTTATTTTATCGTCATCATGCATTTCAACAGGATTTAAAGATGCCCCCTTTACAGGGATGATGTCTCAGCTAAATTAGAAATGCATGCAGTTCCTTTTGTCAGTGACATTCATTCTCAAATATATCACAGATAATAACACAGCATGAGTTGAACACCCACCTCCTGTCAATAAACTCAAAATCAAAGCCTCACCTAAATATTCATTTCCTAAAAGTATGCTGTATTTGTGTGTAGGTAAATAAGAGAAGGTACCACCATCTTGCTCCGACAAAAGTGACTTGAACGCACCAATACTTCATACTGCAGAGATAGTTACAAGTAGCATGCTATTGCTAACATTAGCCAGCATGCTATCCTTTGTCCTCGTGAATGCATTTAAATGGGGCATCCTTTCCAAACCACAATGAATTTCATTTAATTCTCTTTTGTAATCATTTGGGTGTAGTGGGGAGTATGCGAGTGCAATTTGAATAAATTAATTATCTCCAAAGTTCTTGTACCTGCGGCTCAGCGTGCAGCATAATTACTGACCGTGTGTAGCGCTACCTGTGCTGTAAGCTACACGCTCAGCACTTTAAAATGTCAAACATGCTGGAGGAGATGTGTGAACAATGTTTAACAGCCCTCTGGTCAGTGACACACGCATGTTAATTATGTTAATGTTATGTTAATTTGTGACTAGAAGATGAATGAACGGGTGTAAAGAGGCCGGATCTAATGGGGGAGAGAGGGAGAGGCAAAATTAGTGCCAGTGTGTGTGTGTTAAACCAGGGTTGGTGTTTTAAACTTATAGAAATACACATCTAAAGCCATTTATACATTTCAGGTCCAACCATCCTGGCAGCAATTTGAGAAACTTTAGACATGTGCGTGAGTGTGAGAATTAGCACAGGCTAATACGTCAGTTTGAGAGTGTAACTCCATTTGAACTACAGGTACATTTCTCTTGATAAGAAGATTTCTATTCTCATTATTATAAAGGTATCTCTATCATTGAGCTCTAAAGAGGATTCATGTTCATGATTCATGTTCATTTGGTCCAACCTAATCTCTCTTTGCATGACATCATCAGAGATTAACATGCAGGAAGAGAAAGAAGTTTTGAATTTATCAACTATATATATAAATTGGTTCATTTATTTGTATTGTATAGTGTTATGAATGCTTTGGCAATGTAAAGATTAAGATCTAACAAAGATCTAACAGCACAGCAGACATTTTAAAGGTTGTATTATTAAAGGAGACAATTTTATTTAATAATAATAAAAGAGGGTCTGTTTAAAATATTCATTTATTATTTTTTTTATATTTATATGATCTATTTAAATCTCTAGTAAAATGTTTTTAATAGATGTATATAAGTATATGGGTTTGGACATTCTAGAGAAATTCTAAATGAATGCATTACAATTTAAAGCAGCATTATGACATTTTAGAAATTTGGCTCTCAGGGTTCCCCTACAGTTGGGAAACAGTATTGTCTTCTACTACTGTCGTAAAATCTGTTATGGTTACACAAGCTACACTGTAAAAATAACCATTTTAACAGTAAAATACTGTAAAAATGCTACAGTGCAAAACTGTTAATTGGTAAACAGAAAGTTTCTGTACTATACACGGTAAATAACTGTGATATAATTTTACAGTAAAATACTGTTAAATTTACAGTTTTTGAAAGTGAAAAAGAACAAATCATTGTATAATTTACAGTGAAAAAACGTAAATTGACATTCCCACAATTCCCTGTGTGACACGTCACATTTTATGTATTTTTGTTGAAATAACTATGGTTCCTCCATAGTTTTTATTGTTTTTTTTCTAATCAGTTATGTACATTAGGGTTTTATGTTACATTTAATGTTGTTAAATTAATGTTTATTGCATTTTTTTTTAATTTAATGTGTGTTACCATGATGGTGCTTAATGTTTGTGTGAATGACATTGTGCGGCTTCTTTAAATCATTTATACAAGTATTCACTTGTGATGAGCTGTGATTGCTCATGTAATTCATCACTGCTGTGATGATTGTTGGTTGTCAGTGTATTTCAATGGTCTAAAACAGATATCAATATGCCAATAAGTTGGAAAAATCCACATATTATCAGAAAATAAAATATGGTTTATTACTGTAAATTTTAAGTTAAGTCTGTAAAACCATTAACATTCCTACCGTATTTTTAACGGTAAAGTTATGGCAACCACAGCTGTCGGTTTTTTACCGTAAAATGTACGGTTTATTTTTTACAGTGTAGGGAATATACATTTGTTACATTTGCAATATACACAAAATCATCTGTGTTTACTTTAAAAAAAACTTTTGCTGATAATTTACTCACCCCCATGTCATCCAAGATGTCATTCAGGGACGTGCACAGACATTTTGAGGGGCAGGGGCTCAAGTGAAAAAAAAGGGCACTTCTCATAATGATGTTTTTTTTTTCTTTTGACTTTTGTTTAAACAAAAAAGTATATATATTAACAATTCTGACTTTTTATAAAATGTATTAAAGTTAATTTTATCTTCCTCAAATTCATGCAATTGTTTCATTTTCAAAGATGTCTACAAAATAATCAGTTCACACAGAAACCAATGTTCTCCCTAGTATTCACCAGGTTTATTGAGCAGCAAAGGAAACCATGCCACAATGTGCATGTTTTCTATGCTATATATTTAATACACCTGATAGTGACATGGACTTAGTTTCACATTTGAGGGAAGACTGTATCATAATCATCAAATAAAACCTTCAAAACCCACATTCAAACCCTTCAAAACCCCACTTCAAAACCTTCAAACCCAGATGGGGTTTGTTTTAAACCTACTATCCTCCATCTGTTTGCATCTGTAGATTTCCTCTAAATTCACCAATTTAGATTTCTAAATTTCAGGGGAAAGACTATTGATGTATGCAGGTCATTAACTTTAGCAATAAAAAGTCATAAAAACGTCCGGATTTTCCATACAAGGTCATAAATTACATTCAGCCACGTCTTAAATTTATATTTTTTTATTCAATTTCGAGTCAATATCGCCAATGCTCAATATCAATGTCGAGTTCGATAAATGTTCGATAATGTTTAACGTTATGTGCCAAAAGCGGAACGAAACTCATTTGAACCGTGCGCGTCTCACGGACTGTTTTTCCGCTCGGTTCAAAGTCCAAACGGCGGCTGCTGCGAGCTCACTACAAAAAGGTTCTTCAGGGGTTCTTTGCGGTGGTCATGGTGCTATATAGCACCACTAAGCCCAGTTTGGTTCTTCAGCGGCTCTTCAGTGGTTCTTGAGTGGTTAACATGCATCTATGGCACCTCTTATGGTTCTACATAGCACCATATGAAAAGGTAAGTGCACTTAAAGTGCTGCATAATGCAATATAATGTGGACAACATTGAGTAAATTCATTTTTGTCCGGTTAGATACTGATAAATGAATTAATCACTCAAACCTGTTTATCTAAACCTCTCTACACAGCCGTGGGACTTGCACGCCCTCTGTGTCTGTAGTTTTTAACACTTTTTACTCGTGTTTGTAGTTCTAACCGAATCCTCGTCCACCGCGCAATGGTTTGTGGGCAATATCAGCCGTTAGAGTGTGCACCGATCTACACTTCGGATTCTGACCGGAAATAGTAGACCATTCGGGTATCTTTGAAACACTCATTTCAACATACTACGGTTTGGGACGTACTAATTCTATTTTTTGAATACTATTTAGGACGGTTAGTATGCGAATTGGGATGCAGCATATGTGTGCACGTGCCTGATGTCATTCTTTCTTCAGCCGAAAAGAAATTAAGGTTTTTGATGGAAAATTCCAGGATTTTCTCCATATAATGCACTTCAATGGAAACCAAATAGTTCAAGGTCCAAAAGACAGTTTCACTGCAAACTGTTCAAAGGGCTTTAAATGATTCCAGACGATGAATAAGGGTCTTATCAAGTCAAAACGATCGCTCATTTAATAAATAAATAACAAAGTTGAAGTTTTATAAGCTCAAATGCTCGCCTTGCTCTGTTCTGTGATGCGCGTTCGTGACTCTCCTGTTCGAACTCGTTTATCAAAATGAACAAATCTTTTTTCTGAGTCAGTTCGTTCATTATGTTCATTGAATGAACCAAATGACATGAAAAAAGATTGTTCATTTTGATTTCGGAACAGGAGAGTCACGAACGTGCATCACAGAAAACAGAGCAAGGCGAGCATTTGAGCTTTATGTCTTTTTTTATGTCTGTCTTTTGAACCGTTTGGTTACCAGTAAAGTGCATTATATGGAGAAAAATCCTGGAATGTTTTCATCAAAAACCTTAATATCTTTTCAACTGAAGAAAGGAAGACATGGATATCTTGGATGACATGGGGGTGAGTAAATTATCAGCAAAGGTTTTTTAAAGTGAACTGCTCGTTTAATGCTGTCAGAGACCTGTGCAGATGATGAACACCTGCCATGCTGACACGCTTCATGTGCTTTGAGGAAGCCTGCGGAGAGCTAAGAGGCTTCACCTGCTTTCTTTTTGTCGGTCTTTTCCTGCAGGTCAAAGTCTTTGTTTTAAACGGCAGGGAATTGTCGGTCACGGTAATGTGTCTGAATCCCGTTCAGAGCGGACACCTGCTCTCGGAGGAATCCCGCTCACCTGGACTGTGCAACATTTAAAGGTTTGTCCAAAAAAACAAAACTGCTGATGTTTCACATTTGGCTGAAATTTTCTTTTAATGATCCTTTTGGCTATGCAGTCTGTTCATCGATTACTGCAGGTCATTTTGTGGTAAAAGCTCTTACACCTGTTATCCGCTGTCATCTAAGCTAGTGCAAAAATGCCTCATGGATTGTCTTTCAAAAACAGGAACCAGATTATGATTATCCTCATGAAGTGCTCTATCAATACTGTCAAATTGTCTTTGTTCCGTGACAAAAAGCATTTCCACGGATCAGTTCAGCTGTAAGGGACAAACGTGGCATTTGAAATCACATTAGTTTCATGCTGTTTATTGTTTGGCAATATTTGCCGGCTGTGGGCTTCAGGCCAGAGCTGACGGTCGGACTTTTGGTCGGGTTTTTAAACAGCATTTCACAACAGATGCATGGCTGATGCTCGGAGCACTACGGGAAATTCATCCCTTATCCCATAATTTTGTTTAAAAATAATCAACATTCATTAGCCGCTGTTCCAGTCATGTGGAAAGAGATGACTTTTTTGGACAATGTTTACCTAGAACGATGCCTAAAGCGCTGCGAAATTTTATATTTTCATTAAAACTTTTAAAATAAATGGCTGCTTTTAAAACCTAGTGAACTGCCTTCTGCCTACTACTGAAGGGGCAAGACAATTAATTTACAATCTTCAAGTATTTTGGACAATATAAAATGATTTAAGTAAATATATGGAGGAAAAAGTAACAAAAAATTGTAAATGAAAAGATAATATACATCCATTTATGTTGGTTCAAATCGGTTCACCTGTCATCACCTCGTCTTCATTGTTCATCTGTGTATTTAAGTTCCTCTCTGTTCTGTCTTCACGGTGGGTTATTGTTTGTCAAGTTCACACTGTTTGTGCATTGCTAGATGTTTGCTTGTTCTGTTCATGTTTCTTGTGATCCAGTTTGTGAGTATTAGAGAATGTTTAAATAAAAGCTGCTACAAGTAGATCATGCATCCTTCCCAGACAGCAATAGTGTCTGGCCGAAATTCGACCTGCATCATGAATATATATATATATATATATATATATATATATATATATATATATATATATATATATATATATATATACATATACATATATACATATACTATACTTTATTTGGGTTAGGGTTAGGCTTTATTTTAAATATTCACTCGCCTAAAGGATTATTAGGAACACCTGTTCAATTTCTCATTAATGCAATTATCTAATCAACCAATCACATGGCAGTTGCTTCAATGCATTTAGGGGTGTGATCCTGATCAAGACAATCTCCTGAACTCCAAACTGAATGTCAGAATGGGAAAGAAAGGTGATTTAAGCAATTTTGAGTGTGGCATAGTTGTTGGTGCCAGACGGAGCCGGTCTGAGTATTTCACAATCTGCTCAGTTACTGGGATTTTCACACACAACCATTTTCAGGGTTTACAAAGAATGGTGTGGAAAGGGAAAAACATCCAGTATGCGGCAGTCCTGTGGGCGAAAATGCCTTGTTGATGCTAGAGGTCTGAGGAGAATGGGCCAACTGATTCAAGCTGATAGAAGAGCAACTTTGACTGAAATAACCATTAGTTACAACCGAGGTATCCAGCAAAGCATTTGTGAAGCCACAACACGCACAACCTTGAGGCGGATGGGCTACAACAGCAGAAGATCCCACCGGGTACCACTCATCTCCACTACAAATAGGAAAAGAGGCTACAATTTACAAGAGCTCATCAAAATTGGAAAGTTGAAGATTGGAAAAATGTTGCCTGGTCTGATGAGTCTCGATTTCTGTTGAGACATTCAGATGGTACAGTCAGAATTTGGTGTAAACAGAATGAGAACATGGATCATCATGCCTTGTTACCACTGTGCCAGGCTGGTGGTGGTGGTGTAATGGTGTGGGGGATGTTTTCTTGGCACACTTTAGGCCCGTTAGTGCTAATTGGGCATCGCTTAAATGCCACGGCCTACCTGAGCATTGTTTCTGACCATGTCCGTCCCTTTATGGCCACCATGTACCCATCCTCTGATGGCTACTTCCAGCAGGACCATAATGCACTATATCAACAAAGCTTAACTCACTTCAAATTGGTTTCTTGAACATGACAATGAGTTCACTGTACTAAAATGGCCCCCACAGTCACCAGATCTAAACCCAATAGAGCATCTTTGGGATGTGGTGGAATGGGAGCTTCGTGCCCTGGATGTGCATCCCTCAAATCTCCATCAACTGCAAGATGCTATCCTATCAATATGGGCCAACATTTCTAAAGAATGCTTTCAGCACCTTGTTGAATCAATGCCAGGTAGAATTAAGGCAGTTCTGAAGGTGAAAGGGGGTCAACACAGTATTAGTATGGTGTTCCTAATAATCCTTTTAGGTGAGGGTATTTGCTATATAATTAGCAAATATATTTAAAATATATGTATTTACATTGTCAGAAAATAGATACTACTTCAATTATTTATCTGATAGACTGTAAATAAAATTGTATTAAGATTGAAAATTAATTTTATGTCCCTTGACATTTAGTACTATATTTTGGCATTTGAAAATATTGCATACACTTGCAGTATACGTTGTAAAAAAAATATATATATATATATATATACAGCTATGGAAAAAATAAGAGACCACTGCCAAATCAGCAGTTGCTCTGGATTTATTATTTATATTATAAATAATAAATCCAGAGCAACTGCTGATTAGGCAGTGGCTCTAATTTTTTCCATAGCACTGTATATATAGGGGCCAACTATATTAACTATATCTTAAAGCGAAACATATTTTAAGCGATCTACTTTTGGGAACAGGCTTGGCAGCTCACTTGTTTTATTCACATACGTTTTTATTCTCTTTTGGGCCAAGATTCCCCTGCAGTGGCCTAGAAAACTTCATATGAATATTTTCTATATATCTGTCATTCATCAGATCCGCTGATGGCCGGGGAAATACTCCCATGACACACGCTGAGATAAGCATGTATGGTTCTCGAGTGCATCAGTCTCAAATCTCAGCACAACTCTGTCTGGGCCGGTGGCTGTTCCCTCAGATAAAGCAGAATATTTCAAGAGTATCTATCAGATACACACTGTCCCTAATCCCACAGGATCGTCGCTGTGGCCCTCGGTGGGCTGTGTGACGGCAGCTCCCATGTAGTCTGCATTGTTTGTACACACAGCATTATTTTGCCTGTGTCTGAATCCATCAGTCTCTGTTTAAGTGCATGCTTCATCTGTTTGTGTAACTTTAGACTGCTAGATTAATGCACGCTAAACCCTGAATGCTCTCAGGCTAGCAGAGGGTTCGCTCCGAGATGCAGTGCATTACGTTCTTATCCCTAATGCTCCAGTACAGAACTATTATTCAGGATTTGGAGCAGAATTGTCATGGATACAGAGATTATACGTGCACTTAATACAGTTTTACCTCAACCGGAGAAGGTGGCAGAGCTTCAGTTTAACATGTAATCAGAATATCCTTTATTCAGAGCTGGAGAATTTGCATAGCTTTTCCTCACATTTTCTTTTTATTCGTAGATGCTCGTCTGGAGGAACTTTTACATATGAACTACGATACGTTTGCTTGTGTTATCAGCAGAACAGAGTTCAGTGCTTGTGCTGTATTTATTTGTAATGTATATGCTTTTTATCATTAGATCATGATGATTTTGTGTGCCTTCTAAGGTATCCTAAACATCATCAAACATCATAAGTGACTTGAAACGCTGCATGTAGGAATAGAAACCAGACGACTGACTAAATGTCCAGTCAGGACAAAAACGCAATCGGGTTTTTTTTTCGCTTGTCAATTTATTGATTGTTCCTCGTTAGAACATATTTAAAGACCTGTCACCCTTAACCATTGTCTTTTAATTTACACATTTATTGTATATAATTTCATGCCGTTAAACGATTAATCACGATTAATTGTATCCAAAATAAAAGTTTGTGTTTACATAATATATGTGGGTGCACTGTGTATAATTATTTTGTATATATATATTTAAATACACACACATGCTTGTATATTTAAGAAAAAAAATATTATTTATATATTTATATATAAAATATTTAATATCTAAAATAAATAAATCTATATACAGTATATACATGAAAATATTTCTTAAATATATACAAGCATGTGTGTGTATTAATATATATATATATATATATATATATATATATATATATATATATATATATATATATATATATATAAAATAATTATACACAGTGCACCCACATATATTTTGTAAACACAAACTTTTTTTTTGATGCAATTAATCGTGATTAATCGTTTGACAGCCCTAATATATATATACGCACACACGCACACAATATATATATATATATATATATATATATATATATATATGCGTGTATATATATATATATATATATATATATATATATATATATATATATATATATATATATATATAGGGCTGTAAACGATTAATCGCGATTAATTGCATGAAAAAAAGTTTGTGTATATATATATATATATATATACAGACACACACACGCATATATATATATATATATATATATATATATATATATATATATATAATGTATATACACATATATATATATATATATGTATATACATATATATATATACAGACTTTATTTAACAGTTTTGCGTCAACGTATTGGGTTTAGGGCTGTCAAATCGATTAACCAATTAATCTAACACAATAATTTTAATTATATAATTGTGTGTATGTATATATATATATATAAATAGTATATTACAATATACTTATATTTTCTGGATCTCAGTATTTTATTTATTTTAAATTCACTTTTTATCCTTTTAAAACTTTTTTTCTCCAATGCTGTATGGCAAAATAAATAAAAAAACATCACTTTTGCTTAGAAAAAAATAAGTTTTATCAGATAGGAAGAAAATCTTTTCTACATAAGGAATAATTAATCACAATTATATGATTCATAAAACTTTTATTGGACTAATGAAATTCCTCTAATGTGTGACTGCAGGACTTCTTTGAAATGAAATTCAGTGAATTCCTCTTCATTTCCTTCATATCCTAATTCAACTTCCTGTGGGGCGTTGCCTATTCAAATCAAATTCACATCCGAGCATTGTCAGGGAGCCAGTTATTCAATTCTGAATTTAACACAAACACAAACCTCGAATCCCTCTACGAGCCGGATTTGTGAGTATTTGCAAAGTGTGTTTGGGCTTCAGAAGCCAGACATCAATATCGGTTCTGCTTTAATCTACAGCCTGATTCAAATTTAGATTGTCCTGTTCTTTTAAAGTGCTTTAGTCGCAGCGTCTGAGTAATGCTTGTGCTCAGATGTGTTTTCTGCTCTCTGGGGTGTGTTTCAGACTGTTCTTCAGATGCTCATTAGATTAAATGAGTATTTGTTCACTCAGACAGAGCACTGCTGTGACATGTGCAGGCGCTAGCAAAAAAAAGTGTCATGGGGAACATTGCTGCTCGAGGATATGTTTGGCTTAGTTATTACTCCATTAGTGGACATTTGCGTCTCCAAACCAACTTATCGTACAAATACCCAAAGGTTTATTGTCTTGAGCAGTGGCGCTATAGTGATTGGCCACCAATTGGTAAAGTTCATTGTCCCTTGAGGCGTTTCAACCTACAACCTTTTTGTAGCTGAGATCTTTAAAAGAACATTCTGGGTTTGAGTTAAATTGACTGCATTTGTGGCATAATGTTGATACCACAAGAAAATAATTTCCACTTGTCCCTCCTTATCTTTAAAAAAGCAGAATTCTGGGTTTTAGGAAGGAACTTAAAATGGAAGCCAATTAAAATGCTAACTGTTTCAATAGTATAGCCACAAGATTCGAGCAATTTGAATGTTAACAGGATTTTAGAGTGAAAAAACTCATAGTAACCATTTTCGGGCCAGTTATGTCCGATGTCAACATTGTTGCCATGACAACGTAACGCCAAAAACCCAACAAACGTAAAATTGATGAGAGCAACTTCAAAGCTCAAATAATACACACATTTTAACAGAGGATAAATCTGATATTTCTGCATTTAATTGTCCAAACACTGGCCCCTTTCACTTCCATTGCACCATGACATCATGGCTTTTGCGTAAACATACACGGCACTTTCGAGTCAAGTGGCGTGTTATCTCTACGCATTTTGAGCTATCCGTGTGTATCCGCGTGTATGCGTGTACGTCTACGCCATTAACGTCCGCGTCATTCCGCGTGTCTGTACACGCCGTCAAATGTCAAGCGAAACGAAGAAAATGTAGATCTACATCTGGGGAGCGATCTTTTTTTCTAGGATGGTAAGGGAACACTCAGTGACGGGTAGGTTTAGGGACGGGTTGGGGTAGGTCATATATTTATATATACAGTAATAACGTTAAGTCAACGGCGTTCATAAACATGCTGAAAAGCTATTATACGTGTTGATAGCACACCAAAAATGGAAATACGAATTGGCGTGTCATACACACGCTACTTCATGAGATCAGTCTGTCCATTGTAAGTGCATTACCGTTAACTCGAATTTTTAATATACTGTACATCTACATTTCTGATGTTCAAGTGTTTTTTCGGTTTCAACTTTTCAAAACTCCATTATGCGTCAACATATTTTTTGCTTCTTTTTTATAGAAAATGTGGGATGAAACTAAATTATTAATAGAAACTTCTAAATTTCATGTAATTTTTATACTATTTTACTTTTATAATATATGTGTATAAGTCATTATTGTGTTAAATGAGAAAATCATCAAAGAGACATTACCATAGTTCTGGCATGAGACTCTGGATGGTGCAGGCTTATAGGTCTCTACCTTATTGGTTGCAATCATGTCGTTATCTACATAGCACAGCTGATTGGTTGCTGTTGTATAAGTGGCCAATGAGCTTGCTGCTCAAACACTCCAATACTTGGCATTGTTTGCTGTTATCAGTGCCCTCCAACTTCCCCAGCTCCACCTGTATAGATCTGACACGGGGTTTAAGTCATGTGTGTCACATGTGCAATAGCATCTTTAGCTTGTACAGTTCGTCAATAAACGCTGCTCTTCACTATGCAGGTGTGTTTAATAATCAAACAGAAGTTTTATAACTTAAATATGTTTTCAGCTCAAAACTGTGTTGTTTCACACATGTCTTTTCCCAGCCACACACACACCATCAACATCCTCTCAAACCCTCTATTAGAGCCTGCTGACAGTCTTATTATTTGCACCCAGCCCGTTTTCATCCCAAGGCGTCATATACTGATGCTTTTGCGAATGCGTAGACATCCAACACACATTGCACCCTTTAGCGTCAATATGAAATATATATATATTAAATATATATATATATAGATATATATATGAGCCAGAAGGCGCCTCCTAGTGGTCTAACCCTAACCCTACCCAGACCTAAACATACCCATAACCGAAGCGTGTTTTATTGACGCAAAAGGGTGCCATGTGCGTTGGATGTATACGCATTGGCAAAAGTGTCGGTGCATTACGCCTTGGGATGAGAATGCGTTTTTCCAGCTGCTCTCTCTGTTTTGTAGCCTTATGGTGCGTTCACATCAGATGCGAATAGCACATCATGCGCAAGTGATTTCAATGTTAAATCAATGCAAATCAATTGAGGCGTAAAGCACGGCGCCGTAGATGCAAATACACCTCATGCGCACGCCAAGTCCGTGCGAATTGAGCGTCTGCCGCGTTAAGTGCGAATGATTTAGTTAGTGCCATTTGTGCATTCACACGTTTGACCCGAGTTGAAAAATCTGAATTTTGGTGTCAATTCGCGCCGCGTTAACCAATCAGGAGCCGAGCTGCTTGCTCACGTGGTGAAGTGTCTGGATGCTTCAAATAAATGATTTTGTAATATGACTAAATGCCTGGTCTCAGTTCTAATGCACAACAAAGCTAATATTTTATTAATTATAACTTTATTTCCATATACGAGACATGTTCATTTTCAATTAAATGTTATTTATTCCATATCTAGATTATATGAAATATATTATAATGTAAAGACAACCAACAACATACATGTGCATAAGTTTGTGTCTGGACGTGAGAGAGAAAAAATCACAGGACAGGTTAATAACTTTTAGAATCCTCAAAACAAAAATAAATGACAGATTAGATGGATGAGGGCGAGGGTGATCCTCGCTCCGATGCGGGACAACAGGTCATCAAACTTGTTGCGGGACAGGTGGAAGTACCGCTGACAGCGGCCATCATCCAGCGCAGCTCCTGGAGCGAGCAAATGGTGAAACTCGCCAACGGTTTGCCTCTGAAGGGGTCGGTGTACACAAATACGGCGATGATGATCCCCACGCCGAGCGTACAGAGTTGTGACTCTCTCGATGAATGCTCGATCAGCAGAAAAAAAATGGGCGCCAACGGGTTTTGATTCTGACGCGCGTAAATTTTGCTTCAAACTTTTGTTTTTACATGCGTCAATTTCGCTCTTGACGCGTGAATGGACTCAAAGTTTTCAAGCGTAAAAGTAGACGCGGTAGGCGCGAATTTGACGCGCTATTCGCGTCAGGTGTGAACACAGAGTTGTTATGCGGCAAACTTGCCCCCTAGTTCCCCGTTTGGTGACCTGGGTGTGGTTAATAACAGCTTAACAAGACGCCATCTTAGGGCAATGCATCTGCCCTCTAGAACAAGCCCTCTCATGCCACAATACACTGTATGTGTGTGTGTGCGTGTTAGTGCTGTCAAATTGATTAATTGCGATTAATCACTGTAACCGGGATAGTTTTCTTTTAAGAAAAATAAGGGATACTTGAAGCTATTTTGAAACTCAACTGATCCCAGAAATTGTCTTTAACCAATCAGCCAACTTTAGGGCCAGTTGGTCATTCATAGTGCATCAGCAGAAACGCACACACACTCGCATCTGAGAGGCTTTTGTAAAATTCAGCTGCTTTATTTAAGGCTCGTGTTGTTCTAGTTGTTCTTTTTTAAGAGTCCTGAGCTCAGCTGTTCCTTGTGATGTCCTCGGATGCTCCCACCGGGCATCGGGCTGCTTCTGAACCACAGCTGTGGACCCAGTGAGCCTGTAGAGGGCAACAGTCCTGAGCCGTGGGATAGGAACACAACCCTCTCGAGACTACAGAACATTTGGCCTAAAAGAAGCTGATCAGTTCAGCTATGATACAAAGTTTATCTCTGATGTGGTGCGGTGGGTTGAAAGGTGCACGTCTGAAAATCTGGAAGGCAACCTGTAGTCATGGCAACAAGCGGTGTTTAAAGCGCAACGCATTCAGAGTGGTAGCAGAAAACTAATGTGCTCAATACCTCAGTCTCAGGAGGAAGAAACAAGCACATGTGATCAAGCATGTCAGTCTGAAAAATCCGGAGCAAACAACTTTAATATGCAAATATGTGTGATGTTCAGTGTCTCGTGCTCTCAGGTCTAAATAAAACCTTCGTTTTTATTGTATCAACATCAAACTAATGCATATACAGACATTGATTTTAGAAAATATGTTCTGTCGTCTAGTGAATTTCTTGGCTGATGTAATACATATTTATATCTATATGGGAATATGAGTGATTTTATTTTCTTATTTCACCAACTATTGCATCTTATGTATTTATATAGAGTCGGCTCCAAAAGTCTGAGACAAAATCAAATTTCGACCTGAAAATAAACAGATTGGATTTTACATTTTTTAAAAGAAAAAAATATTTTGATTTATAATGAAATGATTTTTGTACTTTTGTACAATGTACTTTTTATTCACTCAAATTGTTTTGATAATATAATTCCAATGTGTTTGTGTATATATACACCTGTTTATTTTTAGGTTTAAATGTCATATATATTTATAGTGTATTGAATTGCTCGTAGATTTTTGGACACTCTATCAATCATCAGAGCAGCCTGTTATTCACATTTTCGCCAGAATATTATTTACCATGCAGTGTGTGTTAATATTATTTCCAGTTTTCCTCGTCTGTAGTAAACACGCTACTGATTATTTTATTTTTTGCCTTAGGCTTTCATCAGATCCAAATACTAAAACAGAGATAATTAGGAAACAGTGCAGCTGAGCTGAAAATACAACAGTGTGGGGAATAAGATTCAGTTTCCTCTGGTGATTTTACACATCAAACACATAGCCACTAAAATAATCTGGGTTCAGACCTGACAGGAAAATCCTGTGTACATTAATAGAGGGAAGCTTTCTGAACCTTATGATTCGATTCGATTCAGGTCATGATTTGGCCATGATCCAACTCTAAAAATGCTTTTACAACTCAATAACCTGCCAAAAAGCCAAAGTAAAATATGTCTGCACTGACTTTTCTAGTATAAACTGAATAATTAATCATTAAAACAAAATGATTACATGCAAGGTCAAAAACACTTTCATTTTCTCATAATATACACTCTTAGAAGAAAAAGGTTCTATTTAGAACCTTAAAAGGTTCTATCAGCTACGTATTTGGAACCCCTAAAAGGTTCTATACAGAACCATTTTTAAGAGTTCAATATTAAGAACACTTTGTAACATGGAAAAAGGTTCTATAGGGAACCTTTTGGGTTCATTCATTAACATCAACAGTGCGCACTGTTGACATTGACAGCAGCGCGGATTGATAGAAACGGAAGGAAAATAGTGCCGCATTAAAACTGAGGTATGAATTTTGACCGGCGTGTTTTTTGTGTGTTAAATTAATCAAGCTTTGAAACGCAAATCATTTTTCACGTAAAAACGCACAGTTTTGTGGCCCCGGAAAGTAGCCGGGATTACTTCATTCAAAAACTTCCAGCGGTCAGAACTCTGGGGGGTGACAACAGAGTGGGTCAGCGTGTATACACTATAGCGCTGGTAAGGATTGCATACAACTTCTGTCTTAAATGGGCGAACTAACCCTTTAATAAGAAGATATTTTATACACAGAGTCAGACTTCAGCGAATACAGGAAGAAGCCATCTTTGAAATATAGTCTCTACCAGTCGATCTACGAACACCGATCCAAGTGCGCTGAACTGTGCAGAATCTCATATAGTCCGTTGTTTCCGGAAGAAACACAAACACGAACCATTTTCTTGTCTTCAATATGTACATGTTGCCTACTGGTCGCGCTCACCTTATCACCTTATTCACATCGCACCAGCGCACTTGGATCGACGTTCGTAGATCGACTGGTAGAGACTATATTTCAAAGATGGCTTCTTCCTGTATTCGCGAAGTTGACTGTGTGTATAAAATATCTTCTTTATTAAACTGTATGGACACAGACAAAGACCTCAATGCTTCGGTTTGAATGTAGGGACCCTTGTTATGCTACCGTGTTACTGTGGGGCTATTTTGAGCCTTGTTAGTGGTAATAACAAGCGATTTTTATTTGTCTTGCAAATACATTTTTGTCATTACTCTATGCCCTATATACTAGCGTTATACTAGCATTATAGGCTAAACTGTATTTATAGATAAAACTATTTACATTCGGCAATCATGAAAACAAATCTCAGATAACGGTTGACTAGGTAACAATGTGTAATTAGACCAAAGGTTCATTTTGCGCCGGAGTTGTCCTTTAAGAAAAATGTGTTATTAATATATCAAATATTTATATTTATGTAAAATATTAATTTTGTAGAAATATATATATATATATATATATATATATGTGTGTGTGTGTGTGTGTGTGTGTGTATATATATATATATATATATATAAAATGTATATACATGCAACTATTTCTTAAATATATACATGCATGTGTGTGTGTTTATATATACAAAATAATTATACACACTACACACACATATATTATGGAAACACAAACTTTTATTTTGGATGCGATTAATCGTTTCACAGCCCTAATATGTTTATATAATTTTATGTAGTTAATAAATATCACACGAAGAGTGCCATCTCAGTTTATCTCCTTCCAAAAATCAGCATGATTAAAATGTGAAAAATATTAAGTTACTACAACAGTTTAATAAACAATAATTTAGTTAACAAAATAATGCAGAATAATGTAATATATAAATGAACAATGGCCTATAAAGAACCTTTGTGCCAAAAGGGTTCTTTCTTGTCATTATAAAACCTTTTTTAGCATAAAATGTTCTTTGGATTTGAATAAAGAACCCGATGCTACATATATAGAACCCTTTTTTTCTAAAGTGTACGCTGTAATATCAGCTCTTTCTCATAGTGTCTGAAACGGTTCGATAAAGAATTCAGTCTCTCTGAACTCCTGCATTTCTGAGAGCCTACTCTGCTCTGATTGGTCCGATGACCCAGTCTGTTGTGATTGGTCTCTCACTTACAGCACGTGTCGTAAACAAAACGATTAGCATATCTGAACACTTGTGGACCGTGATATGAACAGCTTCATGTTTTATCGTATCAATTCATTCTTGGCTCATTATCCAAAGTTGTTACAAACGGGAATTTGTTACAAAGACTGGAACGACTTCAGGGACTGTCAGGAAGTTCCGAATCAGTTGTTTTTGGGAGACGATAACTAAATTTGTCTTGCAATTTGATCTTTGCAGACCTTTATAATGGTTTTATTGCACACTACATGAAAGGTAATATCCAGAAAAAGCATAATAAGGGCACTTTAAAATTCAAAGTATGAATTTTTTTGTGAATCAATTAGATTGAATCATTTGAGAGCGGCTCTGCTCTCTCAATTCAGCTACCTGATATTCCTGAGCATGTGCAGGGTTAATGGATTTCAGTGTGATGGGATCTTCATATCGCTGGAGGGGCCGGAGCACCAGGACCTGTGCAGACGTGACACATTTTAAAAATGGATAGAGCTGAAAATGGCACATTTATGGTGATTTATTGTCATTCGGACGAAACCATACGAATGTCTTGTTTAAATGATGAGCCATGTTTTTCCAATTAAATTGTGGGTGCGTAGCCTGCCAGAATGATAGCTCTGTTCCTCATATATCACACTGGTGTGTGAGCGTGTGTGTGTGAAGGTAGAAAAGACATCTGTTTAAAATGAAAGGCCTCTATATGTGTGTGTCAGGTTTGAGCCTTCACAAACCTACCTGGGAGTTGCTACAAAGAAAACGGCATTATAAAATGACTAAATTGTGCATTATGTTACATGAAACTAGGCCAAAAGCCTGTACTAAATTACAGTTATGTTAATTAAAGAACAAAAGATATCAATGGAACATTCCCTCTATCTCTATGACATAAAAACTAGCGTGTGTGTGTGTGCGTTTAATTAGTCTCTTAATAATTGCGCCCAGTAATGCAACTTCTACCAATTTGAATCTTCATGTCTAATTTAGCCAATTAATTATTTTTAGGAAACGGAACCTTTCCTCATTAACAAAGTATAAATTAGCAACACAATAAATGTTCAGTCGTCATCATTCTTTCAGCACAATTTATATGACTCTTATAAAGTGAACCCTGCAATATAAGCAGAATAGAATAGAATAGAATAGAATAGAATAGAATAGAATAGAATAGAATAGAATGACTCTCAGAAAAAAAGGTACAAAAGCTGTCACTGGGCCTGTACTTTTCCAAAAGGTAAACTTTTGTACCCAAAGGCTGCATATTAGTACCTTAGTGGTACATATTAGCAACTAAAATGTACATATTACCACCTAAAATGTACATATTAACACCTAAAATATACATATTAGCACCTAAAATGTACACATTAACACCTGAAATGTACACATTAACACCTAAAATGTACATATTAGCACCTAAAATGTACATATTAGCACTTAAAATGTACATATTAGCACCTAAATGTAAATATTAACACCTAAAATGTACATATTAAGGCCTAAAATATACATATTAGCACCTAAAATGTACACATTAACACCTAAAATATACATATTAGCACCTAAAATGTACATATTAGCACCTAAAATGTACATATTAACACCTAAAATGTACATATTAGCACCTAAAATGTACATACTGACACCTAAAATGGACATATTAACACTTAAAATGGACAAAAGTTTACCTTTTTGAAAAGGTACAGCCCCAATGGCAGCTTTTGTACCTTTTGTTCTGAGAGTGTAGAATAGAATAGAATAGAATAGAATAGAATAATATCCCAAACCAAACACATTATGTGCAAGTCCCACAACAAGCACTTAAATGTGTTAATACTGAATAGGAAAAAATCCTATAACACTAACTGCATAATTTATTTGTGATGCAGTGCATGCTGGGAGTCACCCTGTAGTCAATCATTTTATCCTTTAAAACTCCTCATGATTAAATTGACATATTTAAAAACGTTTCCTCTTGAAAAATCAGTTCTTCATGCCTTAAAATAGCTAATTGTAACTCTACACAATTGCTTTATTATGTATACGCAGAATCAAGAATATGCAAATGAGTGGTAAACTCAGCAATAGCATGGACTGATAAATTTGTCTTAAAGCATCTTAAAGGAAAGGACGTTGCTCGCGAAAATCCATCTGTTTGCGATCACGTCGAGAGTCACCACTGTAAAGAGGGCCACGAAATCGGTCCAATGGCGGATTCCGAATCGTGGCGAAGGTTTCAAGCGTGTTCCGTCTTTTCCATGGCAAAGTGAATTTTAGTTAAATGCATCACATTTAATCTTATGTGTTAATTCGTTTCATCTGACTCCATAAAATGAAAAGGGTTTATCAATGATATCTGTGCATCATTTAATACGTTAATGCTTGACTATTCCTTTTAACTTAATGAAAATATAGTCAAAGTCTGTTAGAATAATCAAGTATAACAATTTATTGTCAGGTAAATGTATTATTACAATTCCACAAGATAATCAATGCAAACCATTAAATGCTTCAAAGAACAAAGAAACTTTACCCAACATATTACATGAGCTGAGTCTAGAAGACACAACATCACGGGCTGATCTGAATACAGAATCGCAGCCCTGAGCTCTCCCGCTGCACCCCTTAAATAGAGACAGACCTTAAACATTGGTTTAGTGGAAATCCCCCCAACATATTGGGAGGCCATTTGCTTGGCTGTGTATTCAGGAGCACACATTGTGATGTTTGCCTGATTTTACATATAGGAGGTAGTCAGAATGAAGCTGTTAAGGGACACATCACTTTTCTCATGTTTCATAACTTCTTTTAGCTTTTCATCCCAAAAGGGAGAATGAGACCATTTTACCAGGCGCACTGTGACACTTCAAAAAACACCAAACATGGATAGTTACATTTTGTACACACATTACATTGCATAAGTTTTTAGTGTATTTCAGGTGAGGAGGAGAAGGGGGTTGTGGGGGAGATAGTGTGTGTGTGAAGTGTGAACTGCTCTGTGTGCTATCTCCAAAGATCCTGTGACATACTGTGTGCAAAAGGCAGTTATATATTCGAGAGACATTTCAAGTGTCGAATTCCCGTGTGAACCTTTTTCCACATTGAGGTCAACCAGACATATTGGCACCAGCCTTAAAGGTAGTTCACCCAGCCTTCACCTTCAACTTGTATGACTTTCGTACATCTTCGGAACACAAATTAAGATATTTTTGATGAAATCTGAGAGCTGGATCACTCCTCCATAGGCTTTTAAGTTATTGAAACTTGTCAAGCCCAGAAAAGTTTGTAAAAACATCATTAAAATAGTCCATGTGACTACATGGCTCAACCTTAACTTTATCAGAGGGACGAGAATTTTTGTGCGCAAAAATAACGACTTTATTCAACTATTCATTTTTCTTCTGTGTGGACCTCGAGTGAGCTCACGTGTAACAGCGCAGCTGTGACGTACAAAAACAGAAGCGAAAATGAATAGTTGAATAGAGTTGTTATTTTTGCGCACAAAGTATTGCTATCTACTTGATAAACGAGGAGGGATACTCCACTTTTTTGGAAATAAGCTAATTTTACAACTCCCCCAGAGTTAAAGGGATACTCCAGCGTTTTTTTAAATTATTAAAGGGATAGTTCACTTTAAAATTAATTTTTGGCATGTTTAGCTTACCTCAAGGGCATCCAAGATGTAGGTGTCTTTGTTTCCGCAGTATTTTCAATTTTGACATTTTTAGGTCAAACCGTTCTTGTCTGTCAGTCATATAATGGAGGTCTATGGTCACCACCTCAAAGAGCATGCACAGAGAAGTCCAGATTAAACATGATTTAATGACTCGTAAATGTAAGTACACATTGATGGCCTAAGACACGAAACGAGCGGTTTGTGTGAGAAAATGAACAGTATTTATATAGTTTTTACTTCTTGTAACCTTAGCCATGTCCAAGTGATCTGACGGCAGCGGGCGCTTCGGACTGCACAAGTGCCGGAATTGATCTCTCTCTGCGTGTACGTCACTCATTATTTACAACGAGATTTCGGAAGTTTTACCTTTCACTAAACATATTTTAGAGATATCAAAATCGTCTTCCATTGCGATTTTCCTGTATACCTAAATATGTTTAGAATCTTCACAGTAAAAGGTAAAATTTCCAAGAAATCTATGTATAAACAATAAGTGCACTGTAAAAAAAATCTGTAGAAATTACAGTAAATTACAGTAAAACTGGCAGCTACTTGCCAGTAACTTACTGTAGATTTAAATTATTGTTATTTACTGGCAACAGTTTGTTCAAAGTTAAATAAACATTAAACATTAACAAGTCTTTGTCTTTACAGAACAAAACAAAAATAACAGCATCATGCAAAGCATTCTGGGAATCAAATATTAGAAGGGAAAAACAGAAAAAGATTGAAGATTTCTGGTTCCCAAAATGCTTTGCATTAGATTGTATTTTAGTTTTTGTTCTGTAAAGACAAAGACTTGTTAATGTTTAATGTTCATTTAACTTTGAACAAACTGTTGCCAGTGAATATATCAATTTAAATCTACAGTAAGTTACTGGCAAACTGCTGCATAACTACAGCATTTTTTTACAGTGTGATGTTACACAGAAGAGGTACACTTCCAGTTTTTCTAAGCGTGTAAAATGGATAACTATATTGTATGCAGAATACCACCAGCAACTTCAACTCAGCGCATATATGGACTCGGCAAGGTGATCATCATCACTCCGAGAGGAGAGGACTTTTCAATAGTGATGATATTACTGCGCCAAGTCAAAGTGCTCCCAAGCACTTAACTCGTCTTAGTTGAGGGAATAACAGTTTAATATGAAAAACGGTGGAATATCCCTTTAAACAGTTTTAAACAGAGTTTTCCCGTTTCCCATTTTCTAATCCATTCAGCCGATTTTCTGATATTTAGAAGAATATCAGATAACAGTTTTACTGGTCCCATTGACTTCCATGAAAAATTATCGTAATTCTGAGATAATGAACTCGTTAATTCAGAAACACAGAGCAAAAACTTTTTATGAAAAATGATCTGTTTTTCTGAATTGAGCAAGTTCATTATCTCAGAAATTAAGAGCAAAAACTTTTTATGAAAATACTCGTAATTCTGAGATAATTAACTTGTTAATTCAGGAAAACAGAGCAAAAACTTTTTTTCCATGAAAAATTCTAGTAATTCTGAATTATATTCTCATAATTATACTATATATTATGGAAGTCAATGGGACCAGAAACTGTCTGGTTATTGATATTCTTTTAAATATCAGAAAATCGGCTGCATTTGAAAGCAGTAAATCTCAACTGTTTAACTCTGGGGGAGTTGTAAAATGAGCCTATTTCCAAAAAAAAGTGAAGTATCCCTTTAAGGTTAGAGCTATGGTCACTTGGACTATTTTAATGATGTTTTTACAAACTTTTCCTGAGCCGGCAAGTTTTAGTCCCTTAGAAGTCTATGGAGGAGTGATCCAGCTCTCAGATTTAATCAAAAATATTTTAATTTGTGTTGTGAAGATGACCGAAGATCTTACGGGGTTGGAACAGCATGAGGGTGAGTAATTACTGACAGAATTTTCTTTTTTGGGTGGAACTATCCACTTGATACAAGAACACCACTTGATTTTCACGACAGGCGGTCTTTAACAAATCAGGGATATTCTGCAATATGAAATTGCCTGTTGCAGACTCAGTTCATACTCCAGGTCTAACATGCGTTTTATGTGGTAAATTGCATTCTTACCAATGAAACTCCCTTTTTTTACTGTGTAGCTGATTATCTAAAGTTTCTGTTCAGGTCTCCATCTATAAAAGAGTTGTCAGCTACTCTCACTGAAGAATGACATACTGTACAAATCCCCAGGCTTCAAAGAGCTCTTAATTACCACAGTCACAGAAGGAGAAAAGGGGCTACATTTCATCTAAAACAGCACGAAACTCAGAAGATTTGCATATTATCACATCACCTTCACTTTTAAAAATAGAGGTTCTAATTAAAAGCAAAATGCCTTTTAGTTATTATTCTCTAGTTCTTTGTGCAATTAGTTTTGTGCAATAATTTTTTTTAAAGAAGGAAATTAATAGTTTTTTTGAAAAGGGATCCATTAAATAGATCAAAATTTACAGCAAAGGCATTATAATGTTACAAAAGTTTCTAATTCAAATAAATGCTGTTCTTTTGAGCTTTAAGAATACGGTTACACTTTATTTTTTGTCATCTTAATAACAGTGTGCTTACCTAAGAAAATACTGGGTAATATAAGGTAACTACAGAGGAGTAGGTTCGGAGGACTATTACAGAGGACTGTAATAATTACATTGTACATAGGAACATATTGCATTCACTTGAGGAAACAAAATCTACTCTGTTTTTCTGAATTAGCGAGTTAATTATCTTATAATTACGAGATCATTTCTCAGAGAAAAAAGTTTTTGCTCTGTTTTTTGCAGAGTTGTTGAGATAATGAAGTTATTAATTCAGAAAAAAACAGAGCAATCATTTTTTTCCATGAAACAATGATCTTGTAATTCTGAGTTAACCAACTGCGTTTAATTCAGTAATTCTGAGATAATTAACTTGTTAATTAGGAAAAACAGAGCAAAAACTTTTTTCCATGAGAAGTTATCTCGTAATTCTGAGATAATTAACTCGTTAATTCAGAAAAACAGAGCAAAAACTTTCCCATGAAAAAACCCTCGTAATTCTGAGATAATTAACTCGTTAATTCAGGAAAACAGAGCAAAAACTTTCCCATGAAAAATCCTCTCGTAATTCTGAGATAATGAACTCGTTAATTCAGAAAAACAGAGCAAAAACTTTCCCATGAAAAATAATCTCGTAATTCTGAGATAATGAACTCGTTAATTCAGAAAAACAGAGCAAAAACTTTTTTCCATGAAAAATATAATCTCGTAATTCTGAGATAATGAACTCGTAAATTCAGAAAAACAGAGCAAAAACTTTTTTCTGCGAAAAAGTTTCTTGTAATTCTGAGATAATTAACTTGTTAATTCAGAAAAACAGCAAAAACTTTTTTCCATGACAAATTATCATAATTCTGAGATAATGAACTCGTAAATTCAGAAAAACAAAGCAAAAACTTTTTTCTGCGAAAAAGTTTCTTGTTATTCTGAGATAATTAACTCGTTAATTCAGAAAAACAGAGTAAAAACTTTTTTCCATGAAAAATTATCATAATTCTGAGATAATTAACTCGTAAATTCAGAAAAACAGAGTAGATTTTTTTTCTTCAAGTGAATGCAATACGCTTCCGTAGGAACATGACTGAATCCTGAAAAAAGTCGTTTCCATTAAAAATATGAAGCATCACAACTGTTTTTCAGCATTAATAATAACCTTCTTGAGCAGCAAATCATCATTAGAATGATTTCTGAAGGATCATGTGACACTGAAGACTGAATAAATTAGATTTTCAAATATATTCAAATAGAAACAAACCCCAAATTTAAACTGTATTAATATTTCACAATATTACTGTTTTTACTGTTTCCGAATCAAAACAAAATGTTTTTTTTTTAAATCGCAACTTTTTAACGTGTGTGACTATTTAGACTTATTTGAAGTGTTTACATAATTACTTTTAATAGCTTTTTGCATTTTAAACAGTCATGTATGTTTTATTAATAATAATACTAATTATTATTATTACTTTTCCGGACATGTATCAGACATAAAAAAAATAGTTTTGTTCAAAAAGCAATATCAGTCCATCCCAAGGATAATAAAGGCCTCCTCCAGTTCTTTGCTGAGGTGTGGCCTGAAAGCTATAGGGAGTTGCGGTTCAATAGTTTTGTTTTTTATTCGCATAATTCCTTTAGTGAATCGCATGCTAAGACATCCCAGACAGCGCGTCCAAATAAGATGCTATCAGCTGGAGCAATTCATTCTAAGTGAATTGCCCTTTTAGTGTCTAAATCCCGTTTCCAGGTCACTACATTCTGGAATTGAACATACAACCTTTGCAGTGGCTCCCATATTACTCTCACTCTTACATTTACTGTTGTGTGCAAGAGCAATCAGCTCTTAAACTATTCAATCCCAGACTCCTGGAACAGATCAGGGTCATCCACACCTGGAAATAAACCTGCAACCATTCCATCAGCCGCCACGTCCTTTACCATTAGACTAAACAGCATCGCATCTGACTCACACGTTGACATTTATTGCAGTGGCACACACACACACACACCATCATGTTTAATCTTTCAGTGTCCGTGTGATTTACAAGCGGATCATGCAAGACTGCAGCATCAGCCGTGACCAGAATGATCTCAACGGACACACACACAACGAGCATCTGTCCGGAGAGCTCTCTGCGGTCAGTGGTCACGGCCCAATCAGAATCATTCCTTCGACACTGTAAATACTGTTATTCGGACACACTCTAAATAAAATGTCATCGTGAATGTTAATCAATACATACTGTCACTTTAAATAGCCTGAGTTGCATGATTACTGTCCAGATTTACACCAACCATCTGCAAGATGCTTTAAATAGAAAAAAGGGTGTGTATAATTCAGACTTCTGGACAACTAGAATATGAAATGTTCGGCTGTATTTTGTGGCCTCGGAATAAATTCATCATATGAAGCCTAAGGTTTTCAAGAGGAGAAAAGAATAAATGTAATCATCAGTACTAAAATAGATCAAATGTAATAATATGACAGTTAATAATGTACTTTATGGGGTGGTGTCACTGTTACAGTGTTGCTTTAGAGAAATAAAGGATTTAAAGATATTATTGAAAATCATATGCTATAGAAATCCACCTGAAAGCAAGCAAAATACGGATTAACAGGTGATATGTTCAGAACGTTCTGGGCAAACGGTCTTCCAGTAACGCTACGTTTCTCAAAACGTTAAGCACGAAAGCATTTGGTAACACTTTTATTTTAAAGTGACGTATGTTACGACATGCTTACTATAGTAATAACAGTAAAAGTAACTAAACCCTAAACCTTGTATCTACAAGTACATTACAGTAGTTAAAATTACTCTGTACTTAAAGGAGTAGTTCACTTTTCAAAAAACATTTGCTGATAATTTATCTTACCCCATGTCTATCTGAAGATGTCCATGCTCATTCTTTCCTCAGTTGAAAAGAAATTAAGGTTTTTGATGAAAACATTCCAGGATTTTCTCCATATAATGGACTTCAATGGGAACCAAACGATTCAAGGTCCAAAAGACAGTTTCAATGCAAACTGTTCAAAGGGCTTTAAACGATTCCAGACGATGAATAAGGGTCTTTTCAAGCGAAACACTCGCTCATTTAATAAATTAATAACAAAGTTTAAGTTTTATAAACGCAAAATGCTTGCCTTGCTCTGTTCTGTACTCGTTCATCAAAATAAGTAAATTCGTTCGTTTCATTCGTTGAATGAACCAAATGATTTGGCAAAAAGATTCATTCATTTAGATGAATGAGTTCGAACAGGAGAGTCACAAACACGCATCACAGAACAGAGCAAGGAGCATTTGAGCTTATAAAACTTAAACGTAGTTTTTTTATGAGCGGTCGTTTCACTCCTTATTCATCGTCTGGAATCGTTTAAAGCCCTTTGAACAGTTTGCACTGAAACTGTCTTTGGACCTTGAACCGTTTGGTTCCCATTGAAGTCCATTATATGGAGAGAAATCCTGGAATGTTTTCATCAAAAACCTTAATTTCTTTTCGACTGAAGAAAGAAAGACATGGACATCTTGGATGACATGGGGGTGAGTAAATTATCAGCAATTTTTTCAAAAGTGAACTACACCTTTAAATACAATGTAACTACATCACCTTAAGATAAAGTGTAACCAAACATCATTGTTTATTCATAGAACGTTCACTCGAAAAGTGTAGTTCCCATAATGTTTGCAAAATAATTGAATGGAATGTTTATGTTCCTTTAATGACGTATACAAGAAAAAACGGTAACACTTTACTTGAAGGGGTGTGCATAAGACTGGCATGACACCTTCATAACATGACATATGTCTTGAATATGAAGGAGGGTTTATGTATGTTTATGACATCCGTCATTAAGTGTCATTCGATCAATAATGACATTCTGAATGCAAATATGACATTGTTTAAGATGTCTTTGTTCTGACATCTTGACATAAACCAATACATCATAACCTGTCAGAGTGTTTGTCATGACAACTTGACATAAAATTAAGTTAAACTGTCATGTGGTTGGCTTTGACATTGGCTGTCATGAGGCATTATAACTCTGTCATGAATATTTTATCTGCTATGTCATGTTTATGACAGGTTGTGTTGTCTTAGTAATGTCAAGTTGTCATGACAAAGACACTGACAGGTTATGATGTATTGGTTTATGTCAATGTGTCAGAACAAAGACATCTTAACCCTCTGGGGTTCTTCGGGTCAATAATGACCCGAAGCGTTTAAAAAAATAAGTTAAAAATCGTAGCTTCATTGGAATGGTCCGAAACTTGATGACTTTAATGGTACTTGGTATATGAACACCCAAAAAAATTGGGGACAGGATTTGAAAAGTCTAAGTGGTCGTAAAAAAAATAGTCACACTCAGGACCTTCGGGTCAAAAATGACCCGCATAGGAAATGAATGGGAAATTGGCAAAAATGTGAAAATACTTTTTGTGCGTACAATCTACAAATCAGCAACGATCTTGAAAAAAAAGCACACAACAGTGAAGGGGTGAATCTATAAAACATCAAGAGTGCAAAACAGACACGTCTACACATACATACACACACACACACACACACACCTTTATACACAAACACACCAAAAAATTCAGATTATACATGTGTTTTGTATTTTTAAAAAGCTCAGTTTGTCCACGAGATGGCATCTAATTTCAAAAATTGCTTTTATGAGGCCTAGGCTTGACTCCAAAATGAAATAGAGCTTTAAAAAAAATTAAAATATATTTTTCTATTATATTCAATGGGGGAAATTTGGTCATAATTATTGCATTAATACTAATTATAATTTTTTTTATTCTTGAATTTTTTTTTTAAAACACCAAAAAAAGAAAAGAAAAAAAAATATTTTCTTTTTTACAGGGTTTCCCATACATTCATTAATTTGTGGCGGCCCGCCACAATATCAACACTGACCGCCACGCATTGATTTTCAGGTTTTGATTTTATTGTTGAGCTGCGCGCTCCTTCCCCTCCCACTCATACAAACTGACAACGGAGACGCGAATAGCCCCTCCTCTTTGAGCACGATTATGAATCAAAATATGATCATGCGTTGGAGGTCGGATTATTGCCGGTGCTTATTCCTCCAGAATCAATCCGGAGTTGAATGGTCAGTATAATGAACACTATAACTCTAAAAAGTTAGTCTATGTTAAATGCTGTCGCGTTTCCACCACAGATTCGCGCAATTTACTAAATAACGTCATTTTTTCCTCTCGCGATCAGTCATTCAAAAAATCATGGCAACGGACGTTGGTAGGTTTAAATATATTACAGAGCCACCATATTATATTATTACTGATAAAGAGATGTAGGCCTAAGTGTGTTATCCAAGCTTTAATAGCATGGAAAGACATACTGTGAGCAGCACGTGAGGTGTTTTCTCACTTAGCTATTTCTGCTCCGAGGTCTTGATTATGGCATTTCTTTGAGGTTTAGAAGCCAGTATTCCTGTATTTGGTCTTTTATGAATTTAATAAATAACTCTGTCTCGTATTCTGTCCAAATATACATTTTGGGTATCTAACGTATTTAGCACTGGAGTAATTATTTTTCAGCCGATTTTTTTACTTCTACTCCTTACGGCTATTCACGCAATTATCTGTAGGCTACTTTCTACTCTTTACATTTTAATAAATAGCCTACTGTTATGGCATTTCGATTTGTTTTTATTTCTGCTTGACATCGTAAAAAAAAAAACTATCCAGATAAATCAGCGCTATACTAGAGTGTATTTGATTGTGGTTGGATGAGAGAGTACATATACCATTCATCACACCTGCAAGAAGTGTCACGCATTGATTGTCACAGTCACTCGTTTCGGTCTTTTGTATTTATCTCGTGTAAAAACTGTTTATAATATATTTAATATGCCGCAGCGGCAGCGCGTATTCCGGCAGGAATAGGAGCGCGTCCCCCTGGAGTTCTGCAGTTAAGCCTGCCACTTATCAGCCAATGAAAAAAAAGAAAAAAGTACTACACAATAGCCAATCAGGAAATAGTATTATTGTATCTGGGTAAGATTTAATGCAAAAAAGAAAAAATTATATCCTAAAATTGTTCACGTGATTCTCTCACTCCTGCTGCCTTTCTTCAAAACTTGAGAGCCCTGTTGTATAATTCAGCATAGTACATACCAGGATGGTATCAATCAGGAAGGTATCAATCAGGATTATTTTTATTTTTTGATTAATCACTTTGATGAATAATTCAAATTGACAGCACTAATGTTTCAAAATGAAAAGTGTGAAGGGGAATCCATTGCATTTTTCTGGCCCTTATTTCAAATAGACCGCCAAACAGCGAACCACTTACTGAAGCAGTCACGTGGTACAGCCAGCTCGCAAGGCTTCAAACGTCACCACATACGTCACCGACACAAGCCTCGATACGCGCTTCACAGAAATCATCCCGGATTACTCGGACACACGCTTCGAAGCTTCGATACGGGAGGACACATCACTAATTATAACATGCTTACAATACATATAGGCCCCTGTGGCACAAACAACCCCCACCCCCCTCCCCTCGGTACCAAAACCCCACACCACCACAAATAGAATCTAATTCTGTGGGAAACACTATTTTATATATGAATCCCGCCCTTTGGGTCAATTTTGACAGAAGGTCCGAGTGTGACTGTTAAACGAAGAACCCCAGAGGGTTAAACAATGTCATATTTGCATTAAAAATTTCATAATTGAGTGAATGACACTTAATGACAGTCACAAACATGCATAAAACTTCCTTCATATTCATTTCATATGTCATGATCATGAAGGTGTCATGTTAGTCTTATGCACACCCTTCAAGTAAAGTGTTACCTTTGTTTTCTAGAGCGCATCAAGCACACTAAAACACACTAAAAGTACTATCAAAGGGTATTTTGTCATTATTATCATCTTAATTTAACTGGTTTCTTCTTAAGAGAGTTGATAGTGTCAATGACATATTTAACAAGAAAAACTGTATAAATATCAAATGAAACATGAATATACAATGAACTAGAAAAGCTCAACTAAGAGAGAGTTTTTCTTTTAAAACTTTTCTCTCTTGTCTGACCCAAATGCTGTCTGCTGTTAGTTCTGGACTCTTGAGTGATGAATCTAAATGCATATGTCGATTAACTTTCAGGCTGAAAAATGCAGAATCCGATTCTCTGCTGCTTAAAAGCTTCAAGTCTTTCTCTCGAGAGCACCATCTCCTTTTTTTTTATTAAATAAATAAGCTGCCGTAACCTTCCAAAAGGGCCATGAGCCAGTCTGGGGGTGGAGAGGTTCCTTTAATGTCCTACGGCAATACTCTGAACTTCCTCTTATCTCAACACAAGTCAAAACATAAAATACCCCAAATATCTCCGCTTAATCGATAAGAGTCAGTGGCCCTACATGCCTAATCTAAAAACATCCTGAAGTATTATAGATAGACATGTATGAGTGTGTTTGTGACCTAGATTTACTTTTGGAGATGGATTGAACTGTCTCCAGTTAACCAAGTCTTACAAAACTGCTGTAGGGAGTACACTTGTACACAAGGTATTGTAGTCCAAGGCCATTGTAGTCCAAGATTAACATGGCTTCCAGTTCGACCTCGTCCATGAGTGTTAACTCAAACGTAAACGTGAAAGGCGAAGCTTGAATTAACGGGTATGTCCCTCTTTGGCTAATGTACTTTCAGAGATGGAGGGGCAACATGGCGACCGAACATTAGAACCCCTTACCCGTATGTATTTTCAATGGCATATTATACACTCACGAGAATACTTTATTACTTGAACAAAGTAAATATACATTAATGATCACATACATTTTTGAAAGAACTAAGTGTTTTTAACTAAGAATAAAATAAAAGAGTTACAGTGTAGCTTTAAGGTATGAAAATGAAAAAATTAAATATTAGTATTGTGATTCCACAGTTTGTAATGTAAAATAAAAAATATTATTATTATTTCCTAAATACTCTTTTTATTTTTATAATGAAATATTACAATATATTTCACCATCACAATTTTTATCAGAAAAATGCCAATTAAATTTCCAACATTTAAAATAGGGCTGTGAAACGATTAATAGTGATTAATCGCATCCAAAATAAAAGTTTGTGTTTTCATAATACATGTGTGTGAACTGTGTATAATTATTTAGTATATATAAATACACACACATACATGTATATATTTAAGAAATATTTGCTTAAATATACTCTGTATATATATATATATATATATATATATATATATATATATATATATATATATATGTTAGGGCTGTGCAAAAATTAATTGTGATTAATCGCATCCAAAATAAAAGTCTGTGTTTACATAATATATTTGTGTGTGCTGTATATAATTATTTTGTATATATAAATACACACACATGCATGTATATATTTATGAAAATGTGTTATTCATATATAAAATATTTATATTTATATAATATAGATTATGTATTTATTTATACATGTATACAGAATTTAAGCACAGAGAATTCTTAAATATATACATGCATGCATAAGTATTTATATATACAAAAATAATTATATACAGCACACACAAATATATAATGTAAGCACAGACTTTTATTTTGGATGCGATTAATCGCAATAAACTTTTGCACAGCCCTATATATATATATATATATATATATATATATATATATATATATAGATATATATATATTAAGGCTGTCAAAAGATTAATCGCGATTAATCGCATCCAAAATAAAAGTTTGTGTTTACATAATATATGTGGGTGCACTGTGTATAACTATTTTGTATATATATAAATACACACACATGCATGTATATTTAAGAAAAAAATATTATTTATATATAAAATATATATATTTATGTATAATATAAATTACATATAAATCTATAAACAGTATATAAATGAAAATATGTCTTAAATATATACAAGCATGTGTGTGTATTTATATATATAAAATAATTATACACAATGCACCCACATATATTATGTAAACAAAAACTTTTATTTTGGATGCGATTAATCGCGATTAATCTTTTGACAGCTCTAATATATATATATATATATATATATATATATATATATATATATATATATATATATATATATATATATATATATTGTACTACACATAAATATTTTATATATAAGTAACACATTTTTTCTTAAATATATACATGTATGTGTGTGTGTATTTATAACTTGTAAAAAAAATCATGATTTGTAATCACAACATTTTTTCTTTTGTCAAATCAACTTAGATAATTTATGTAGTTAAGATAACATAATATTTTGAGTTTCTGACGATTAAATCAGTCTTTGTATTAATTGTATTAACTACATTTTTGCATTTCAATGAACTTCAAATTAAGGCAACCAGGTTACTTATTTTTTTAAGTTAAACCAACAATATTTTTTACAGTGTATACACAAAATAATTATACACAGTTTACACGCATAACACAAACTTTTATTTTGGATGTGATTAATCGCGATCAATCGTTTCACAGCCCAAATTTAAAATCATCAAATGAATCATTTCTGATTTTCTTTTTGCTGCGAGCTGATTTTTTTCTCTTCTTTTCACCAGCTTACTGTGGTTTTCTGGTCTTAATTTTAGCTGGTTTAATGTAATCTTCATCTGACACACAAAGTCCACAAAACTGGGAAGAATCATCTAAGGGGCCGTTCACATGACACCGTTTTCAACTAAAAATGAGTTTTGGCCATTTATTTACATGAACGTTTTTTTTTCACAACAATGTCGTCTGTACGTGTTCAAAAATGCAAAGGAAAAACGTTTTTAGTACATTATTGTCTTGTAAACATAGACTGGTTGAAGATGGTTCAGTAAGCAGGAACTGTGGTCCAGTTCAAACCGATTATTAATGATGGGCTCATAATTTGCTGGAGTGATCCCTCTCTTGTCTATCTGAAAGAGCGGAGCTGGACCTCTGGCCGGTGCGGTTGAGGGGGTTCTGGCACCTTTTCCGCAGCACCTGAGCTCCGTGACACAGCTGTTAATTACATCAGTGTGTGACACATGGCCACGGCACACACTCTCTGATCTCTCTCTCTCGCTCCCTGAATCAGCAATCAAGAGCTCCAGCGTTTCCTCCACTTCAGATGATCCCAGATGCTCCAAACATTTCCACCAATTTGCTGGGCTGCGTTTCTCATCAAAACATGCATGTTCTGTTAATTCGAGCTCAGCGCCTAAGTCTGATATTCAATCTTATAGAATCAATACAGAGAACTGGACATGAGCATTTTACACACAAGTCATGAATATTCAGTGTTGGGGAAGCTACTTTGAAACTGTAGTTTGACAAGCTACAAGCTGCTCGTAAGTTAAAGTAGTTTAACTACAGTCAAGCTACCCGTTTAGAAAAAAAAATACTATCAAAAAGTAGCTAGCTACATTGAAACTACTTTTTTTTTTTGAACAATGTATATTATAAATAACTGAATAAGTGTCTGAGGAATGTTTTAAGTAAAATATTTAGTGTTTAAAACAAGGCAATGCAATTACGATTTCAAAGAGTATTGTTTTTATTACACACAACACTAAAATATCTCTGACTGTTTGTCAAAAGTGCAGCAAATAGCCTATAACGTAAATTGCATGTAGAACATTTTCTCAACAATACTGATTGACACTTGGACAAATAAGGCCATGGGTAATTAACGTTAGCTGTTTCTCATTATCATGATTGTTGTTTGTTGCCACTGATACCGCTGCTATCGATACTATTCTTATCTTTGTAATAGTTATTATTATTAATATGAATACTGCCTTTACTTCTACTACAATTCTATCACTATTACCGTGAATATCTCAATATTGCCTCTATCTAAATCTCTAAAATATCCCATTGCTTAATCTTACCAATGTACCTGCATACATCACAAGATCGATATATTTAGCTCTTATTTTTTTGTCATGGTTTTTTTTGGTCTTTGTTTTTCTTGTTTTTCTTTTTTGCTTATTTTTGTTCTGTCTACCTTGTATGTGCTCCATGTACATCTTTCTCTCTTTTGTATGTGTACATAATTCACTGATCTCTTATTTTGTATAAATTATGTTGTTAACTTGCAAAAAAACCCAAAAAACGTTAGTTGTTTCTCCATCCTCCAAATCTGCCGTCACGTCTTGCTATATAATCATAATATGGGGGTGTCAACCCACTTCTGTACGTCAGTGAACCGTTAGCCGCAAGACATGTGATTAAACAACAGGTGGCGGTAATGGCAAAAATTAGTTTGTAATCTGAACAAGAAGAAGAATATCCTTGCATCGCGTGATGGCGCTGATTCGCGCAGGCTTGACAATGTAGCTTTTACTTGCGCTACACCGCTACTTGCTGCAAAACGTTGTTAGCTACTGGAAAAGCTACACTGTTTAAAAAGCAACTTAGCTACTGCCAAGCTACTGAAAAATGTAGTTACGTTGAGTAGCGTCGCTACTTGTAGTTAACTACTCCCCAACACTGTGAATATGCTTAAAATGATTTAAAAATTCCCTGCTTGGTGAAAGCAAATTTTAAATGAATATAATTATTTTTACTTGATTCAATTATTTCGCCCATTAGTGGTGGATATCTAAGTTGCATTGATAAAATAAATCATCAAACTGACGCTGCAAAGACGCACTTCAATTAATTCTGCTGAGGCTTTGTTTTGAACACTATTCGTTGGTAAAACAATACAATACAAATTAATACAATGTAATTATTATTGTACCAAATTTCCTCTCACTGTCTCTTATTAGCACAAACACAGAAGAGCTGGCAATTTTACACATGAAATCAGCTTGTGTAGAGGTCAGACAGGACGAACCTGTGTTCCCCGTGGGTTCTTGCTCTGAAAACAAATCTGCAAAACAGCTCGACTGAGCACATCTGGGTGGTGTGGTGGTTAAAGCTGCTAACTGGAAGACTGCTGGTTTGAAGTCACCACCACTGAGCTCAACCCCAGGTTGCTCCAGATGGTCTGTAATACATTTATGGTGACCTCATAGAATCAAGACATATTTAGGGCATTTCATTTTACAGTTTGTTACAATTGCAAGACTTCTCAATACAATTTAAGCTCATCTTACTAACTTTTACCTTGACACAGCGGTTCATTTCACACTCAAAACACACTAAAACTACCAAAACACTTCATTCATACATGTGCTGCTTATAGTTCACTACATGTTTACAGTACAAACGTATTCATAAGTCACCTTCCGTCAGAAGATAATTAATGTAGTTTGAAAGAAATAGTGATGTATTTTGTGCCAAATAAATGATAAATTATCAGTTTAGCCCACGTAGACTGATGTTATGCTCCTATGGATGCTTGTTTCCGCCATAGAATAAAAAATATAAAAGGTGATTGCAACTTTTTATCTCACAATTCTTACTTTTTTGTCACAATCTGCGAGTTTACTTCTTGCAATTATTTCTCAGAATTGTGAGATGTAAAGTCAGAATTGTGTGATATAAAGTCGCAATTGCGAGATATAAAGTCAGAATTGCGTGATCTGAAATCAGAATTGCGTGATATAAAGTCACAATTGCGAGATGTAAAGTCAGAATTGCGCAATGTAAAAGTCAGAATTGCGCGATGTAAAGTCAGAATTGCGCGATGTAAAGTCAGAATTGCAATGTAAGTCGATTGCGATGTAAAGTCAGAATTGCGCGATGTAAAGTCAGAAATTGCAGATGTAAAGTCAGAATTGCGAGAGATAAAGTCAGAATTGCGAGATATAAAGTCAGAATTGCGAGATATAAAGTCAGAATTGCGAGATATAAAGTCAGAATTGCGAAGATATAAAGTCAGAATTGCGAGATATAAAGTCAGAATTGCGAATATATAAAGTCGCAATTGCGAGATATAAAGTCAGAAATTTGCGAGATGTAAAGTCAGAATTGCGAGATGTAAAGTCAGATAATTGCGTGATGTAAAGTCAGAATTGCGCGATGTAAAGTCAGAATTGCGCGATGTAAAGTCAGAATTGCGCGATGTAAAGTCAGAATTGCGAGATGTAAAGTCAGAATTGCGAGATGTAAAGTCGCAAATGCGAGATATAAAGTCAGAATTGCGAGTATATAAAGTCGCAATTGCGAAGATATAAAGTCAGAATTGCGAGATATAAAAGTCAGAATTGCGTGATATAAAGTCGCAATTGCAAGATATAAAGTCAGAATTGTGAGATATAAAGTCAGAATTGTGAGATATAAAGTCAGGATTGCGTGATATAAAGTCGCAATTGCAAGATATAAAGTCGTATATGTGAGATTATAAAGTCAGAATTGCGAGATATAAAGTCAGAATTGCGAAATATAAAGTCAGAGTTGCGAGAAATAAAGTCAGAATTGCGTGATATAAATTCGCAATTGCGAATATAAAGTCATAATTGCGAGATATAAAGTCAGAATTGTGAGAAATAAAGTCAAAATTGCGAGATATAAAGTCGCTATTCTGAGAAAAAAAAGCAGAAGTGCGACTTTTTATCTCACAATTCTGACTTTTTTTCTCACAATTGCGAGTTTACATCTCGCTATTTCTGACTTAATATCACGCAATTCTGACTTTATATCACGCAATTTCTGACTTAATATCACGCAATTTCTGACTTTATATCTCGCAATTGCGACTTCCATCTGGCAATTCTGAGAAATAATGTCAGAATTGGCTTTATGCACAGCTGCACTACTTCCTGAACTTAAGCCAGCTCTTTGTTTCCTGTCTGCCATTATTGGACAAATTGATTGATCCAGGTGTGTCTGACCTCAGTAGTCACGGCAACAATAATCAGACAATTAATCAAGTTTGGCCAATAATGGCAGACAGGAAACAATGAGCTGGCTTAAGTTCAGGAAGCAGTGCAGCTGTGCATAAAGCCAATTGCGAGAAGTAAACTCACAATTGTGAGAAAAAAAGTCAGAATTATGAGATAAAAAGTCGCAATTACCTTTTATATTTTTCATTCTATGGCAGAAACAAGCTTTCATAGTATGGACTGCAAGTCTATTTACAGAAAAAAGTGTAGCCAATAATAATTATTCAAAGTGAATGCAAGAACCATGTTGAGTTGGTGAATGAGATGCAGAGAGTTGCGGGACTGTTTGAGTTCAGTTTCTGTCAGTTAAACTCCCTGGAGTTCCGTCAGGGCGATATATTGATCCTGCAGCTCCGTGAGTGACTGACAGACAGCAGCATCCCGGCTCGGCAGGAGACGCCTCTGTTTACATGATCCTCCAACGACTCACCGCCATGTTGCCTCGCCGTGCATAAATTAGCATCCATTTATTACAGTAAAAGTTCAAAAATCTGATGAAAAAAGATTTCCAAAGCTCTGGTGCAAGAAAATAATATTGCTGATACTTTATTTAGTTAGTTAATCTAGTTATTAAAACAAGAACCCCTGAAAAAGTGCACACACAACAGAATAAATTGTTAAATATGTAGACAACAATAAACAAGACGCACCTGGATGGTTTACCCATAGTTTTAAATTTTTATTTGGCTATATACTCTATATACAGCAGGGCTTTTTATATTGTCTTAAAGGGATACTCCACTTTTTTTGGAAATAGGCTCATTTTACAACTCCCCCAGAGTTAAACAGTTGAGTTTTACCGTTTTCGAATTCATCCAGCCGATTTTCTGAGATTTATTGGAATATCAGTAACCAGACAGTTTCTGGTCTCATTGACTTCCATAGTATATTTTTTTCCTACTATGGAGGTCAACAAGACCAGAATCTGTCTGGTTATTGATATTCTTCTAAATTTTAGAAAATCATCTGAATGGATTCGAAAACTGTAAAACTCAACTGTTTAACTCTGGGAAGTTGTAAAATTTGGTAAAATACCAACCAGCCTATTTCCAAAAAAAGTGGAGTATCCCTTTAAGACTGAATGTTTCTGTTTAAATATATATAAGGTGTTTGGCATACTTCTGCAGTGTACTAGTCCTATTCTCTCATTTCAAAAAATAGTTTGAAACTCACAAGTCTAAATCCTCTGAATTAGTGATAAACAAAGTTTTAGTCTTTAAAGAATTTATGAACATGAAGTATTCCGCACATTGTCATTTCTGGAAGGGTTTAACCAATTTATTACACCAAAAAATTAGGGCTGTGCAAAAATTAATTGCGATAATCGCATCCAAAATAAAAGTCTGTGTTTACATAATATATTTGTGTGTGCTGTATATAATTATTATTTTGTATATATATATGTATGTATGTATATATATATATATATATATATATGTATATATGTATATATATGTATATATATATATATATATATATATATATATATATATATAAATACACACACATGCATGCCATGTATATATTTAAGAAAATGTGTTATTCATTTATAAAATATTTATATTTATATAAGATAGATTATGTATATACAGAATTTAAGTGCAAATAATTCTTAAATATATACATGCATTGCATAGGTATTTATATATACAAAATAATTATATACAGCAGAGCACACACAAATATATTATGTAAGCACAGACTTTTATTTTGCATGCGATTAATCGCAATTAACTTTTGCACAGCCCTACAAAAAATATAAAATATATTGTATACACTGTTTTTTTTACTTCATAATAATTAAAAAAAAAACAATAATTCAGATTGATATCAGATTTAAAAAAAAAATTCTCTGTCAGAAAACTTAAAGGGATAGTTCACCCAAAAATAAAAATTCTGTCATCATTTACTCTCCCTCAGGTTGTTCCAAACCTGTATTCATTTCTTTCTTCTCCTGAAGATATTTTGAAGACTGTCGGTACACTCTCAGAAAAAAAGGTACAAAAGCCGTCACTGGGGCTGTATACCTTTTCAAGAGGAAAACTTTTGTCCATTTTAGGTACTATTATGGACATTTTAGGTGCTATAATGTATATTTTAGGTACTAATATGGACATTTTAGGTGCTATTATGTATATTTTAGGTGCTAATATGGACATTTTGGACATTTTAGGTGCTAATATGGACATTTAGGTGCTAATATGGACATTTTAGGTGCTAATATGGACATTTAGTTGCTAATATGGACATTTTAGGTGCTATTATGTACATTTTAGGTGCTATAATGCAGATTTTAGGTGCTAATATGTACATTTTAGGTGCTATTATGGCACATTTTGGTGCTAATATGGACATGTAGGTGCTAATATGTACATTTTAGGTGCTATTATGTACATTTTAGGTGCTATTATGTACATTTTGGTGCTAATATGGACATGTAGGTGCTAATATGGACATTTTAGGTACTAATACAGACATTTTAGGTGCTATTATGTACATTTTAGGTGCTAATATGTAAATTTTAGGTGCTATTATGTACATTTGAGGTGCTAATATGGACATTTTAGGTGCTATTATGTACATTTAGGTGCTAATATGTATATTTTAGGTGATGTTATGTACATTTCTGGTGCTAATATGTACATTTTAGGTGCTAATATGGACATTTTAGGTGCTATTATGTACATTTCAGGTGCTAATATGGACATTTTAGGTGCTATTATGTACATTTTAGGTGCTATTATGTACATTTTAGGTGCTATTATGTACATATTTGGTGCTATTATGTACATTTTAGGTGCTAATATGGACATTTTAGGTGCTAATATGTACCATTAAGGTACCAATATGCACCCTTTAGGTACTTTTGAAAAGGTACAGCCCCAGTGACAGCTTTTGTACCTTTTTTTCTGAGAGTGTAACCAAACAGTTGATGGGCCCCATTGACTTCCATAGTCATTTTATTTTTCTATACGATAGGGTCCATCAACTGTTCGAATTACCCATATTCTTCAAAATATCTTCTTTTGTGTTCAGCAGAAGACAGAAATTCATTCAGGTTTGGAACAACTTGAGGGCAGAATTATCATTCTTGGGTGACCTAGGTCAAGATGATGATTTGTTGCATGGATTAAACGATATGATTATAAAGATGTATGCAAGTTTTATTAAAAATGTTCTAGCCTAAAAGTAAAAGATTAGCAGATTCAACTCAACTTTCACAACGATTTTCTCCAGCTGATGAATGACATTGACAACAATCAGAGCATCCTGCTATTAATATTTCAAGCTGCAGCAACAGTGTATAATAAACAATACAACAACACTAATAAGGATATCTAGGTGAGGACGCTAATATATTCATTGTTATCATTGTGAATGGGCCGTAATTGTTAGTCGCAAAGGATTTTGAGCAGTAAAATGACAAATGGGATGCCATTGTACGTGTCAGTCTGTTTTATGTCTGGGCCAGAATAAGTTTTCTAGCTATGCTCTACTACCACACACAGTCTATAGGAGAAAGTGAGCATCAGTTTCTGCCCTTTCATGAAGGTGAGGGAGATTTTCAGATGACTTTAATCTCGGAGATGCCGCTGAGCTGCGGTAATTATGAGCGCTTCAGAAAGGAAGATTAACACTCTGCTTTTCAATTAACAGCCTGGAAATGTGATTATACAGCAGCACGTTTCTCAAGGGGGAAGGTTTGTCCTGGCCACTTCATTCCTCTCTGCTGTGTTTGTTTTAATGGCTCTCAGTAAAGCTAACAGAGGATAGTGTTTCGGGCTTCATTAGAGATGAAACTAACACTTATCACGTTCCCCAAAAGTTTCCCGAAGCCACGGAGAGACGGGAAATGAGTCCGTGTGTGTCCGCGGATTAGACTCAAGGATTAACATTGACTCAGACAATGAGGAGCCGACAATTAAAACAGATTAATTAAGGGGGAAATTTCCCTCGCAGGGGTCAACACAAACACTCCCACGGCCCTGGAGGAATGAACAAACAGCTCAGCACTAACCAAAGCTTACTGAACCCTAGATAAATGAACTGGCAGATGTTCCGCACCGAATGTCCTCCGAGTTGCTCTTGATGTTGTTCTTAAGTGAATGTCGTGCTTTCGAGAAGAGCCGATTCCTCGGCGAGGGACTTCTTGAGAGTCACGCCTCATCACAGCCTGAGCTTTAAACGCATGATGAAACACCATCCACTGTGTTTTTTAACTTCTGTTTTGTGACTGAAGATTCACAAGCTTGATTTTGTCCATTAAGGTATTGATTGGACCATGCAATGTAATGGGCCCGTACAGGAGTAGATCAATTTTTGATTTGAGAGACAAGTGTTGCTTGTCTTGTTTGTCTATGCATCATTAATTAAAGAGATAGTTCACTTTGAAATTAATTTTTGGTATGTTTTAGCTTACCTCAAGGGCATCCAAGATGTAGGTGTCTTTGTTTCCACAGTATTTTCAATTTTGATATTTTTAGGTCAAACCGTTCTTATAATGGAGGTCTATGGTCACCACCTCAAAGTGCATGCACAGAGAAGTCCAAATTAAACATGATTTAATGACTTGAGAATGTAAGAACAGACTGATGGTCTAGAGACACGAAACGAGCGGTTTGTGTGAGAAAACGAACAGTATTTATATTGTTTTTACAGCAAGCGGCGGAAGTGATCTCTCGTGCGGTTGCGGAAAAAAAAAATCAACGTTGTCTGTTTATGTATCGAAATCGTCTTCCATTGTAATTTCCTGTATATCTAAAATATGTTTAGATCTTCACAGTGAAGGGTAACACTTCCGAAATCTGTGTAAACAATGAGTGACGTACACGCGCAAGAGATCACTTCCGGCGCTTTCCAGCACTTGCGCAGACCAAAGCGCCCGCGCCCTCAGATCACTTGGACGTGGCTGTGGTTACAAGAGGTAAAAACGATATAATACTGTTCGTTTTCTCACACAAACCGCTCGTTTCGTGTCTTTAGGCCATCAATGTGTACTTACATTTACGAGTCATTAAATCATGTTTAATCTGGACTTCTCTGTGCATGCTCTTTGAGGTGGTGACCATAGACCTCCATTATATGACTGACAGACAAGAACGGTTTAACCTAAAAATATCAAAATTGAAAATACTGTGGAAACAAAGACACCTACATCTTAGATGCCTTTGAGGTAAGATAAAACATACCAAAAAATAATTTCTAAGTGAACTATCCCTTTAATAGGAAAGCATTAAGTCATGTTCAGTGTTAGCTTCACTTCCTGTCTCCTGAGATCTGATTGATTTTTGAAGGCAGCATATGCATCCTTAACTGCCTTTGGTATCCTTCAAATGTGCTTCAAAAGATCTTGTGTGGTGGGACATTGTGAACAAATGGGCATATTAGAATATTAAGGTGTGTGTGTGTGTGTACACAAATATCTTTTGGCTTTTTTCCCTGACATCTTTGAAAAATACAAATGCAATGGCAATAATTAATGTATGTTTTGACCGGATATAAAATATTACCCAGAGCACTCTGCTTTAATATATGTAGCCTTAATGTAACTAGAACTATTAAAGGACAACTCCAGCGCAAAATGAACCTTTGGTCTAATTACACGTTGTTACCTAGTCAACCGTTATCTGAGATTTGTTTTCATGATTGCCAAATGTAAATAGTTTTATCTCTAAAAACAGTTTAGCCTATAATGCTCAGTATAACGCTAGTATATTGGGCATAGAGTAATGACAAATAAAAATCGCTTGTTATTACCACTAACAAGGCTCAAAATAGCCCCACAGTAACACGGTAGCATAATAAGGGTCCCTACATTCAAACCGAAGCATTGAGAACTTTGTCAGTGTCCATACAGTTTAATAAGAAGATATTTTATACACAGAGTCAACTTCGCGAATACAGGAAGAAGCCATCTTTGAAATATAGACTCTACCAGTCGATCTACGAACGCCGATACTAAGTGCGCTGGTGCGATGTGAATAAGGTGATAAGGTGAGCGCGACCAGTAGGCAACATGTACATATTGAAGACAAGAAAATGGCTCGTGTTTGTGTTTCTTCCAGAAACAACGGACTATATGAGATTCTGCACAGTTCAGCGCACTTGGATCGGCGTTCGTAGATCGACTGGTAGAGACTATATTTCAAAGATGGCTTCTTCCTGTATTCGCGAAGTTGACTCTGTGTATAAAATATCTTCTTATTAAACTGTATGGACACTGACAAAGTTCTCAATGCTTCGGTTTGAATGTAGGGACCCTTATTATGCTACCGTGTTACTGTGGGGCTATTTTGAGCCTTGTTAGTGGTAATAACAAGCGATTTTTATTTGTCATTACTCTATGCCCAATAGACTAGCGTTATACTAGCATTATAGGCTAAAGTGTCTTTAGAGATAAAACTATTTACATTCGGCAATCATGAAAACAAATCTCAGATAACGGTTTACTTGGTAACAATGTGTAATTAGACCAAAGGTTCATTTTGCGCTGGAGTTGTCCTTTAATACAGTATAATATATAATTTCAAATAAAATGAAGAAATACATCTTCATTCCTTCCCATACCCACTAACATGTCCCTTATATAGGCTATTCAGGTAATGTAAGCCAAACTGAGTCAAAGCTTCTGGCCTGGTTGCAAAGTAGGTTGTAGAGTTTTTGACTGTATCAATAATAATGTTATACGATGGGCTATATATTAAATGTTCTAGCCTAAAAACGTTTGCGAGCTTCTTCCCTTCTCCATCACGATGTGTGTTCGTGTCGATGTTGTTGGTTACCTGAGTAACGACGGAGAATGTTCCGTCAACTTCCGTGTGTTTGTGCGTCTATGTTGCCTAATGACGAACGCAGTCTGTCCGAGAGCATACGTGCTGGCGGCAGGAAACCTCACTGTGTGCCTGACGGCTCGCATACAACGTTATATATGAAGCTTCAGGACATCTCTGGTTGACGTTGCCTTTTCAGCGTGAGAAATACACAGTGTGGCGTGTGAACTGGTTGAATTGCGTGCGTCTCACGGCCAATGCGTGAGACTTGAGAACCCTGAAATTAATACGTAATCTATCTTTTTGGCCCTATAGGTGACCCAAGCACAACTGTATAAAGCATGACTGATTCTAAAAGCTGTTTCTCCATTGCACTTTAATACACACACACACACTTTCACAATGCCCTCGAAGGGTCATTCCTCACACTAAAGTGTCAGAGCTACAGATCAATATCACACTGAAGCAGAACTCTGAGTCTCTGTATCTGTCTGTCTGTCTTTCTCTCCGCGCTCTCACTTGTTAAACAAGTTCTTGGGCACATGTCATTTCCCAAATGTTCGAGCATGATGAGGGGAAGGGTAAATATTTTCCAGGCTAATTCTGCCATCTGGTAGGCAGGTGGGACTTCCTGGTGGCAAGAAACCGCATGTTACACTTTTTTCATGCTGTTCATGCACAATATATTTATACACTTTTGGGTCACTGTGTCTCGTTCTCCAAGATAGCATGAATGTGCTAAATGCTAAAGGCATCACATCATTTCACCACTGTGTTTTGAAATGCTAACTTACAGGTGCACTTACTAATTAGTGGTGCTTAAGACAATTGACCCTTCGCTAAGCCCGCCCTCCCTAGTTACTGTTGCTACGCCTGTCAAGCTTTCGCGGCTGGCACATCTATTACAGTGTGTCTGCACCGGTGTCAGACATTCCCAATGAGATAATTAGTCATTTTTGGCGAAAAGTGAAATATCTGAGAGAGCGAGACAAAAAGGGACTACAGTATGCATTCGAGGGATATATTCACAACATAATATGCAACCGATTAGAGAATAATTTCTTAAAAATTGAAGCTAAATCCTGAACGTTATTGTCCCAGCGCAAGCAGCAGCGCCTCATACGCTGACCGTTCAAATGGGAAACACAAATTGAGGAACAGCTATGTACATACACAGCAGGGTATGTGAAAATAATCCTAATAATTATAAATCAAACAGTTTATCCATAAATCTTGTGGAACAAAACTAATACCGAGAGAGCGCGATCGGATTGGGTTAAAGTAACTTAGTCAGGAGTAACGTTAGTAGGACGTCGATTAACAAAATGCTGAAATATATTTTAAAGCATGTCAGTGAGCCTTTGTCTTGTCTTTAATCGTCTTATTTTACGTTATATCATTATGACCAAAGAACCGTCAAAATTTCCAAGCAATAACGTTAGGTGTTTTTATCATGTCGACATTTACCGGTAGTGGGTCTCCCACACTGCTTGATCACGCCCATCATTACTCCCCTTGGCTTTTAGATTTTCTGGAAGGGAAACTATTCCTCTCCCGCGTCCAAACTTTTAATATACCGGTATCAGATTTGCACAATCCATATGCACAATGCTTCAGCATGTTTCCCTCGCTCGAAAGCTTGCCAGACCCTCCCGCGCATAGTTCACGGTTGCTAAGACACGATCTGGCCAGTGGCGGCTTCGGGCGTGGCTTAGCGAAGGGTCAATTAATAATGCTCCTATTTATAAGTAGAGGTACTAAAGGCCTGTACACACCGGGACGAATATCAGCGCGGGTTATTCGTCAGCGTTTTTCAACACGTTTTTTGTGTTCACACCCAAACGATTTTCGCTGACGATGAGCAGAGTGAACATGCAAATTAATTCCCTGACATTAGATGGCGCCAATTTGCTCTGCAATACAACTCCATATCAGTTCTCTTTTCTCAAGATGTTTGTAGTCACTGTCGCGTTTGTCATATAGTTCTTTATGTTCTAGCACCAACGAGAACAGCAGCTCTACATTCATCTTGCCTTGCATCTTCCTCATCTTATTTCTTCCTGGCAGTGTAGATGGCGACGCGTATATCTTCTTCACCGTTACGTATGTGTGCTCGGCAAGACCGCTTTGTGTTTGAGCGCCCCCAAGTTGTGTTTTACTGTAACTTCAGAAGCTCCAAACACGTGAGCAAAAGCACCAATCTCATTGGTCGGATAGTTTTTGACGTGACGCGTCAAACTAAAAAAACGAACCCGAGGCGTTTTTAAAAAAATTACGCTTTTACGTTTGGCGTTTTACGCATCGGTGTGAACACTCACATTGACGCCCTTTGTTTAGTCACAGGACGTTAAACGTCAGCGAATAACGCAGCGCCAAATTCGTTCCGATGTGAACAGGCCTTAAGAGCTCAATTTTTTGTGGTACGGATTTAGTAAGGATCACCAAACATTAGGGGTTCTAATGTCGTCGCCATGTTGCACCTCCATCTTGAAAGTACATTAGCCAAAGAGGGACATACCCGTTAATTCAAGCTTTGCCTTTTGCGTTTACGTTTGAGTTAACACTCATGGACGGGGTCAAACTGGAAGCCATGTTAATCTTGGACTACATTGGCCACCGTAGGAGTTAAAACGAAATCAGAATTGAGAGGAACAGAAACTAATATTCACTGGATGGTCATATACCTTTTCACCACTAGATGGGGTAAAAATCACACAGTGTAGCTTTAAAAGTCATCTTTGGTCACTAAAATTAAGTTGTTTCTATGAACAAAAATAGCTTGAATGTAACTCAACACCCTTGCCTCATTTAGTATACACGATTCTATGAATATGCAAATGAGTCCCGCCTCCACTCACTCTCTCAGCTCAGAGATCCACTCATTGATCACTCGTTGATATGATTGGTTACAAAGTTTGTGACTTCAGAAAGGCCAATGATTTCAAACTGCATTTTTGAGACTGCCTTTGCTTCACAGTTTTAAAGAGAAAATTCTCAGCAATGGTGTTGACTGCTGATTTATGAATTTACACGTGGTTTGTCTTAAATAAAGTTGACTTCTATTTTCACTTTTTTGATTTTAAATAGTGTGTAATGTTGCTGTTGGTGCATGAACAGTATCTCCAAAGTTGCAATGCTGAAAGTTCAGTGTAAGCAGAGATATCGTCTTTTAAAAATCAGGAAGTATAATTGCCTACAAAACGAACTCCAATTGGGACTACAGCTGGGTTATGGTACGTCACTAACCCACACATTTGCATCAACCACTTCCTCAGAATATGCAGGAAAGGGCATGCGCATATTTTCTGTGGCACGTCGAGTCGTCGAGTGTGTTGTTCACGCAGCTGTCAGCTCTTCTGTGTTCGGCTTCCCACGGATGCTGTAACTTCGTCAACAATGGATACAATTTATGTTCTAATTATGTTCCTGAAATGACAATCGTAATCTAGCTCTCTGATGCTGCGCATTTACGAGAGACAGCTTCCAGAATCTCCACGAGTTTAACACCAGATTCAACAAGAAACTGTTACTAAAACATGAAGTAGTTCCAACTTTAAAACCAGAGGCAGCAGTTGTTGGGCCACAACCTGTAAGTTGTGACTTCAATGACTTCATCATTTTAAATGTATTTGCACGTATAATTCAAGACGTAGCCTTGTGTTTTTTTGTTTTTTTTCCAAATGCCAGCGCTGGCTTTATAGCCACTACTAGTTAGCCTATGCTATTTTGTGTCTACGACAAACGCGTACAAACATTATGGACCTGAATTTTGTATAAGTACTAATGTTTTAAACGTATTTTTCATGTACATATGCTTTATGACGTTATTTTCATTTTGATCAAGAACGTAAACATGCCAACGCTGTTTGAGTATAACATTAGTAGCCAGTCAGTTGCTATGTTGCCAGTCAGATGCTATTGTGTAAAACAAACGTGTATAAAGTAAAAAATGTAGCAAATTATCATTCAGAAACGTTTAGTAAGAGCCGTGTGTGGTGAGGTTCTGTTTGACTCTCTTCATCGCGGCTTCTCGGTCTGATTCTGCCTGAAACTGATACTGCAGTTCGACACATATTGACATCTGGACCGGCGCTCATGACATGCCCGTTTCGCCCGTAAAGGTAATGGGCTTTAACCTTCCAGACAACGTGCAGTGACAGTTTAGCCAATCACAACACACCGGGCCAAACAAACCAATCTGAGCCCACTACGTGTTTCTGAGGAGTGTTTTCATAGAATCAGGAAGTGAACCGCTCGTTCAGGGCACAGAGGAGAGCGCGGCTGACAATAAAGGTGAAGTTTATGAAAAATAAGATTTAAAAAAAAGAAAAACACGAATACATGTTATATTTACCTCATAAATACAATCATACAAAGAAAAAAAGCAGTCAACCCCCCTTTTAAAAACAACACATATACATATAAACAACAATTAAAAGATTGATTTTCACCACAGGGTGACTTTAAAGAAGTCTCGTGCTCGAGTCACCAAGACTGGCATTTTATTTCACAAAAAGTGCAGTAAAAACAGTAATTTTGTGAAATATTATTACAATTTTAAATGACTTTTTTTCCAGTTGAATATATTATAAAATAAATAGAACATTCAAAGAACAGCATTTATTTGAAGTATAAATAATTTGTAACATTATAGTCTTATATAAGTGTACATCATTTAAAACACTTTAAAGTGCTTTTAAAAATAATCAGAAAAATGTAAGTGTATGCTTCTGTTTGTCTACAAGTCATTTGCTGACTTCCTAAAAAAGACACTTTTAAAAGAGTTTTTTTTTTATCCTAATGGCTCTTCCAAGAACCCCATCACTTCTGATCCGTCCACACGCGTGTAACACACACAGGAAACACCTGCTCTTCTTCCTGATGCATTCTGCCTTGAGCATTAATGTCTTCTGTAGCTGCGTTCTTCATAAACCTCCAACTACATTAATTAGTTTCAGCATGACCAGAGACGTTTTAATGCTTTTCCCTGGTTTCCTCTTCCGAGAAAGCAAACGGTCTCTGAATGCATAAATATTAAGATTTAATTAGTAAGAACCTCGCCTTCTTTGTCACTACAGTACCGTAGTTATATAATTACAGTAATGTGTCATGGTAAATAAAGTCCGCTTTGCAACATTATACTCAAAATGTGTCCAGACTTGAGATAAAAAATATTACATATGATGGTTTTTTTACATTTATTAAGCGGATCAAGAGCATCTGGTCTGCTGTCTTTACATTAATGCTGCTCATGTTCATGAAGAACATCAGTGAACATCTGTGTCCTTTCAGCAATATTGACCTCTGACATTTTCAACTCCAGCTGTGATGTTCTCTGAAATATCATCCTCATTGATGAATAAACCATCAGAATTGTCAATAACGTCTTCGGTTGGTGGTTTATAATACTGAAGACTCGACTAACTCACTTTTTAAAGTCAGTTTAATGTCATTTAAGTTGAAAATGACTTGAAACGAAGTTGACTGTACTGGTTCACATTATAAAATGTTGGATTGAACAGGATATTCAGGATATGAAAAGTTATCCTATTTTGTTACACCTATTTTGTTACACCTCAAGTAAATGTAAGTATTGTTGTAATACCTCTATCTATTAAAAAATGTTTGGTATTTTTCACATTAACCCTCTGAATGGTCCTCTGTCACTTCTGACCGAATAATTTGCTGTTTTGAATTATTAAAAATCACAGCGTCATTCGAAAGCTTATGATACTTGGTGACTTTTTTTGGCATTGATACGTGAATAAAAAAAATTGAGTTCATGATCCGAACATGCTAAGTGGTCGTAAAAAAAAATTAGTCACGATTTTGGTCTTTGGTCAAAAATGACCCCCATAGGAAATGAATGGGAAATTGACAAAAATTCACAATTTTTTATTTATTTTTTTTACAATTTTTTTTTATTAGAAATAGTTTTTGAGATTGTTTCAGTTATATATTCAAATCCACCAAAAAAATTGTTCATAAACAGTTGGGGAATTCACATGCCTCTCCATAGAGAGCTGTACATGCTATCTAGTGGTTACACCATGATTCTACGCTTTTTTCTATACTGTAACCAGATGGTGCTAATTTTCTTCAAAAAATATTTTTTTCTGAAGGCTTAGACTCTATATTAAACAAAAATACTGTATTCATATATATATATATATATATATATATATATATATATATACACTCACCGGCCACTTTATTAGGTACACCTGTCCAACTGCTCGTTAACACTTAATTTCTAAGCAGCCAATCACATGGCAGCAACTCAGTGCATTTAGGCATGTAGACATGGTCAAGACAATCTCCTGCAGTTCAAACTCGAGCATCAGTATGGGGAAGAAAGGTGATTTGAGTGACTTTGAACGTGGCATGATTGTTGGTGCCAGAAGGGCTGGTCTGAGTATTTCAGAAACTGCTAATCTACTGGGATTTTCACTTTTGCACAACCATCTCTAGGGTTTACAGAGAATGGTCCGAAAAGAAAAAACATCCAGTGAGCGGCAGTTCTGTGGGAGGAAATGCCTTGTTGATGCCAGAAGGTCAGAGGAGAATGGCCAGACTGGTTCGAGCTGATAGAAGGGCAACAGTGACTCAAATAACCACCCGTTACAACCAAGGTGGGCAGAAGAGCATCTCTGAACGCACGTACGTCGAACTTTGAGGCAGATGGGCTACAGCAGCAGAAGACCACACCGGGTGCCACTCCTTTCAGCTAAGAACAGGAAACTGAGGCTACAATTTGCACAAGCTCATTCGAAATTGAGACAATAGAAGATTGGAAAAACATTGCCTGGTCTGATGAGTCTCGATTTCTGCTGCGACATTCGGATGGTAGGGTCAGAATTTGGCGTCTACAACATGAAAGCATGGATCCATCCTGCCTTGTATCAATGGTTCAGGCTGGTGGTGGTGGTGTCATGGTGTGGGGAATATTTTCTTGGCACTCTTTGGGCCCCTTGGTACCAATTGAGCATCGTTGCAACGCCACAGCCTACCTGAGTATTGTTGCTGACCATGTCCATCCCTTTATGACCACAATGTACCCAACTTCTGATGGCTGACTTTCAGCAGGATAATGCGCCATGTCATAAAGCTGGAATCATCTCAGACTGGTTTCTTGAACATGACAATGAGTTCGCTGTACTCAAATGGCCTCCACAGTCACCAGATCTCAATCCAATAGAGCATCTTTGGGATGTGGTGGAACGGAAGATCGCATCATGGATGTGCAGCCGACAAATCTGCGGCAACTGTGTGATGCCATCATGTCAATATGGACCAAACTCCCTGAGGAATGCTTCCAGCACCTTGTTGAATCTATGCCACGAAGAATTGAGGCAGTTCTGAAGGCAAAAGGGTGTCCAACCCGTTACTAGCATGGGGTACCTAATAAAGTGGCCGGTGAGTATATATATATATATATACATATTTCCATTGAAAAAATAGACCATAAATAGTGCATAAATCAATTGTCTCAAAATACTATATTAAAAAGAATAAATATTATAGAACAAAAATAAATTGCATTGGTTTTACTGGGATGGAAGAAGTTTCATTATTTTAGGCCTCTGGTCACTTCTGAACGGAAAGGCCCAGGACGTGACTCATAAAAGAAGACCATCAGAGCGTTAAAAAAATAGTGCTGTCAAATTGATTTTATAAAGAGGGTGTGTATATGTATACTGGTATTATATATTATAACAAATTAAAAGATTTTCCCACTTAAATATATATGTATATATATGTGTATATATATATATATATATATATAGCTCTCTCTCTCTCTCTCTCTCTCTCTCTCTGTATGTATATATATATATATATATATATATATATATATATATATATATTTGTTCAAAATGATTCATGGTTTGTTTGTACAGGTCACAATCACTGGGTTACTTGTTTAAATTGGTTCTCTTTTCTGCTGATGTTTCTTGAGCTCAAGGTTAGTGTATTTACTAGAGCTACTCTTCTTTTAAAGGTGAATCTGAACAGACATTAAACGTCTTTCAGCTCAGCAAACTGCTGTCATAGAGCTGTCAGGATCACGGGTAAAGAGAGATACACACATCACAGAGATATATTCAGAGAGAGGTTCTTCTGCTCACCCAAAGCTCATCTGACTAACAGAAAGTCAGACCTGAAGACCTGCGCAGCCGCTGCTGCATTTGTGATGAGCGCCATTAAAGGAACGGTTCACCTAGTCCTAGATAAATCCACAGTGGTTTGGAACGACATAAACAATCTTTCATTTTTTGGGGTGAACTCATTAATTTAGCAACATGAAAAGCTGGAGAGTTGACCACGTTCACAAACACACACAAGCCGGAGAATTATGGTTGTGTTTCTTCCAGGTTTAACAGTAAAGCCATTTTTATAATCCATCAGGCGTCGTCTCCAGGCGCAGGGCGTCTCCAGAGTCACTCGCAATCTCATCATTGATCGAGGAGGAAATCATTGAGTCGCTAAATGGCAAAATAACAATAATCAAACCATATAAAATTGATATTGTGTAAAACGTCTGTGACAATTTAAAAAGTTGTCATCAGCAGACTTCAGATTAATGATAGTGCAAGCTGATCACTCGTGAAATTGCTGTAACTGATCAATAAAGTGATTTATTGTTCATATAGTGCCGTATTAGTCAAGCAGCACCACTGCTCCCTACAGGCCATTAGGGGTCTATACTGAGGGGTCATGACCCAAAAGTGGGCCTTTTTGAAAAGTTTTGAAAGGGTTGTGAGACAAAGAAATAATAATAAAAAATGCTATGTGCAAAAAACAAACAAACAGAACAAGTCAACCATATTATCATGCATAGTTAGGACTGCCTGACTGCTTTTATTTTTCATTATTAGTGTTACGTACAATATTTTAATTTATATTTTTATTTAATCAATATTAAATGATTATTATTGTTAAATATTCAAGTAGGCTATTTGTATTCAATTTGCATGTGAATGTATTGTTATTCGATTTTTTAAGTTTTCTTTTTTTAATACATTTTGTTTGAATATTCATTTAATTACTAAATGATTTACAATTATTATGACTATTACAATTATTATATTTAACTCATTTGTAGGGCTGTCAAACGATTAATCGTAATTAATCGCATCCAAAATAAAAGTTTGTGTTTACATAGTATATGTGGCTGCACTGTGTATAATTATTTTGTATATAAATACAGTAATACACACACATGCATACTTAAGGAAAAAAAATATTTTTTATTATATTTATATTAATAATTAATACAAGCATGTGTGTGTATTTATATATATATATATATATATATATATATATATATATATATATATATATATATATATATATATATATATACTTATGTAAACACAAACTTATTTTGGATGCGATTAATAGCGATTAATCGTTTGACAGCCCTACTAATATATATATATATATATATATATATATATATATATATATATATATATATATATATATATATATATATATATATATATATATATATATATATATATATATATATATATATATATATATATATTATAAATTATCAACATTTCTGATTCTGTAATGGGTCACAGTTTTTATATTTTACACTTCACTGTCAAATGTAAAATCTCCATTCCTGACGCCAAACCATTCCAGAGGCTTGACTATAAACACAGCCTTATTCTTCCAAAATAATAAACAACAACAAAAACATAACCCCATCCAGGCAAAAGGTCACCTCATTAACTTCATGAAATGATGTTCACATTTCCCGAGCCCTGAGGCCTGAGCAGCGGCAGAAAGACTGTCAGTCGCTCAGATATCATTCATGTGGACATGAAATTGATCCCTCAGACCACCTGGATTAATTACAGCCTTCAGCACATTATCAGACGGTCTGTAATTCTTTCTGACTTAATGGAAAGTGTTTATGGAAACATGATTTGTCTTTACCCTCAGCACATACACAGTCAACTGTAATTCACACATTCCTTCAACACTTTAGGTTACTTTAGACCTGCTGTGAGGAGAGAGTCAAGTGTGAACCCTCAACTGAAACCCTCAAGTGTGGAAAAAAGGGTCTTGTAATTTCAAATAAGTTTATTTATTTACATGCTTGCGTACAGACAAATAATATTAACAATGCACATGCAACATATGACCAGTAGATGGCAATGCGGCAAAGACTTTAAATGGGTAGAGCGGCAGCTACAAAAAAATGAAATTATAAAGTGGGCGGGGCGTAGAGGTTGAAAACTCGTTTCAGATTGGTCAGATGTGACGTTCATAGACACATGGCAAAGGAAAGAAAGAAAAAAGAAACAAAGATTATGAATTTATTTGTATTACACAATATGAAAAGAACAGAAAACACAGTTTTAATAAATAAATTCAAGGAAAATTATTGAAGTTAAAAAAGTGTGTTATTAAAAAATGTAAAATATGCTACATGACCTAAGTGGCAACGTGCACAGACTTGTTGTGTATTATCACTTTCTTTTTATTTCCCTTGTTTAAAAAAATGTAACAGAAGATCACGACAGATAATCCAGTTGCACGTCCAGCTTCTGGCCAGCGGAGGGCAGCAAAACGCCATTAATGTCTCGTAAACAGTTAGTATTCCAGCAGCGTTTCAGACAACACAATAAAGCGCTTTTCTGAGGATTTTACCGAAATGATTACGAAGCGCTTTTGTCGGAAATATGACCAGAACAAAGACAGTGGTGATGAGGAGGCATCAGGGATTTGGCTGACAGGGCGGAGATCGCATGACGAAGCCGTCCTGCTTCCTGTCGCCGCGTGATGACGTCAGCCGGCTCCGTGCATTGTTTTGACTCGGAATATTTTTCTCTGTAAAATTCCTCATAAATCGTGCGAAAAACACGTTAAAGACGCAATTTTGCACGTTGTTCCACCTTCAGAACAAAAGACAGGTGAGACAATTGATGTCTGTCGGGTTTTGCATGATTCTAATTAATCTGTTAAATTAATCTTCTGTAACGTTACCAACCTTATATAAAGTACAGTGGCTGTACTATAGTAAAATGGTCAGATGGTAATAGTACTAAATGATGTGTCGATGTACAATATTGCTTAAAATAATTCCATTAATTTATCACCATGGTACATGTCCCATAAACATGGTATGAATGGCACTGTATTCATGAAACCACGGTCATTTTCAGTAAAGTTTAATTTTATTGAAGAAAATTAATGAAACACAATCATGAAAATTATATACCCATTTCTATGGGTGTTCAATATGTTTATATTGATCAGTTTTTATGTATTTATTTTATGTGTGGTGTGTATTAGCGGTATTAGGTGAAATTGATTGTATACATATTATGTTTTTTATATAGTTGTATATATTTACACAAAATTAATATTATACATAAATATAAATATTTGACATATTAATAACACATCTTTCTTAAATATATAAAAAATATATATATATATATATATATATATATATATATATATATATATATATATATATATATATATACTTATACTTTTAATGAAATTTTTATTTTGGATGGATTAATCGTTTCCAAGCCCTAATATATATATATATATATATATATATATATATATATATATATATATATATATATATATATATATATATATATATATATACACATACACACACTACAGGTCAAAAGTTTAGGGTCGGTAAGATTTTTTATGTTTTTAAAAGAAGTCTCTTCTGCTCACCAAGGCTGCAATTTTTTGATAAAAAATACACAAAAAACACAGTAATATTGTGAAATATTATGACAATTTAAAATGACTTTTTTATGTTAATATATATTAAAATGTAATTTATTCCTCTGAAAAAAAGCTGAATTTTCAACATCATTACTCCAGTCTTCAGTGTCACATGATCCTTCACAAATCACTCTAATATGATGATTTTATGCTCCAAAAACATGTATGATTATTATCCATGTTGAAAACAGTTTTGTACATTTTTATTTCAGGATTCTTTGATGAATAAAAATGTATAAATAGCATATATATAGAATATATATATGTGTGTGTGTGTTTGAATAATTTTTTTGAGTATAAGATGGAAAATTAATATATGTTTCAATTATGAAATATATATATATATATATATATATACATAATTGAAACGTAATTCATTAAAAAAAATTCATGATATTTTGAGTTTTATAATCGTAGCTTTGGATTATTTTTAAATGCTGAGTCCTGTCATCTTCTCTTTTTACATATCTTCTATATGTGTCGCTAAAGGTCAGAGGTCATGGAGGAGCAGAGCGGGTCACCGGGGGCAACACAGACAACAGCAGCCAGCGTAACGGAGAGGAGGTGAGCAGATCATGTGATCGTTGACCCCGGGCGGTGCTGTCGTTGCACAGGTCGAGGGGCGTTAACCAGTCGTGTGAATCTGTGTTTCAGAAACCTCGCCGGAGCAGCTGGACCAAAGGCAGGAGGAGGAAGAAGCCACTGAAGGACAGTAATGCCCCCAAAGCCCCGTTAACAGGATACGTGCGCTTCATGAACGAGCGCCGCGAGCAGCTGCGGGCGGAAAGACCAGATGTGCCTTTCCCAGAGATCACCAGGATGCTCGGGAACGAGTGGAGTAAACTGCCCCCGGAAGAGAAACAGGTCAGGACACACATCGTGCAGAGAGCTTTTTTTACATTTTCAACTTTCTTTAGTGTGTAATATTGCTGTTTGAGCATGAAAAATATCTCTATATCAATGTCACTGTTTCTGAACTTCCTGAAACACCTCCACTGTAGTCTCTGGGAATGAACACAATATTCCTCACTTAAATAATTCCCGCCAAAAAAGGGGACGAGGCTTGAGTTGAGTTAGTTGTGTGTTGAAACTCACAGTTATGGTAAGGGACGGACATTTCCAAATACGCTTTTAATAGTTGACCAATCACAACACACTGATCCAGCTGACCAATCAGAGCACATTGCGCTTTCAGAAGGAGGGCTTCATAGAGACCGGAAGTAACAATGTCATATATTTGAAAAATGATGTTTTTTTTTTTTGGGCTGTCAAACGATTAATGGCGATTAATCGCATCCAAAATAAAAGTTTGTGTTTACATAATATATGTGGGTGCACTGTGTATAATTATTTGATATATATAAATACACACATATGCTTGTATATATTTAAGAAATATTTTCATGTATATACTGTATATAGATTTATATATAATTTATATTATGTATAAATATAAATATTTTATATATAAATAATATTTTTTCTTAAATATGCATGTGTGTGTATTTATATATATATATACAAAATAATTATGCACAATGCACCCACATATATTATGTAAACACAAACTTTTATTTTGGATGCGAATTAATCGCCATTAATCGTTTGACAGTCCTAATTTTTTTTTACATCCAAGCATAAAAATTAGGGCTGTGCAAAAATTAATTGCGATTAATCGCATTCAAAAATAAAAGCCTGTGTTTACATAATATATTTGTGTGTGCTGTATATAATTATTTTGTATATATAAATACACACACATGCATGTATATATTTAAGAAAATGTGTTATTCATATATAAAATATTTATATTTATATTATATACACTACCGGTCAAAAGTTTAGGGTTCGGTAAGATTTTTTATGTTTTTATATAGACTGCAATTTTTTGATAAAAAATACACAAAAACACAGTAATATTGTGAAATATTATGACAATTTAAAATAATTTTTTTATGTTAATATATATTAAAATGTAATTTATTCCTCTGAAAAAAGCTGAATTTTCAGCATCATTACTCCAGTCTTCAGTGTCACATGATTCTTCACAAATCACTCTAATATGATGATTTTATGCTCCAGAAACATGTATGATTATTATCCATGTTGAAAACAGTTTTTTACATTTTTATTTCAGGATTCTTTGATGAATAGAAAGTTCAAAGAACAGCATTTATTTAATTAGAATCTTTTCTAACATTATAAATGTCTTTACTGTAACTTTTGATCATTGTAACTCATCCTTGATGAATAGAAGTATTGATTTCTTATTTATTTCCCCCAAAAATAAAATACAAATTCTTACTGACCCCAAACTTTTTAAAGGGTAGTGTTTAATGTAACAAAAGCTTTCCATTTCAGATAAAAGCTGTTCTTTTGAACTTTCTATTCATCAAAGAATCCTGAAATAAAAATGTAAAAAACTGTTTTCAACATGGATAATAATCATACATGTTTTTGGAGCATAAAATCATCATATTAGAGTGATTTGTGAAGGATCATGTGACACTGAAGACTGGAGTAATGATGCTGAAAATTCAGCTTTTTTCAGAGGAATAAATTACATTTTAATATATATTAACATAAAAAAGTCATTTTAAATTGTCATAATATTTCACAATATTACTGTGTTTTTTGTGTATTTTTTATCAAAAAATTGCAGCCTTGGTGAGCAGAAGAGACTTCTTTTAAAAACATAAAAAATCTTACCAACCCTAAACTTTTGACTAGTAGTGTAGATTATGTATTTATATATTTATATATATATATATATATATATATATATACAGAATTTAAGCGCAAATAATTCTTAAATATATACATGCATGCATAATTATATACAGCACACACAAATATATTATGTAAGCACAGACTTTTATTTTGGATGCGATTAATCGCAATTAACTTTTGCACAGCCCTAATAAAAACCTATTCTGGTAGACCCATGCATGTAAAAGGTCATCTTTAATCAAGATTAAAAGCTTTCCAGAGACATCTAACATCACTCTCGTTCTGTCTCAGCGGTATCTGGATGAAGCGGATCGAGATAAAGAGCGCTACATGAGAGAACTGGAGCAGTACCAGAAGACTGAAGCCTATAAACACTTCAGCAGGAAAGTGCAAGAGAAACAAAAAGGAAAGAGACACAGGGGAGGTACGAAATCAAAATGAACTTTTGTCAATGACAGCCACAGCCAATCAGAACACTTCTTATGTTCACTATGAAGATGTGTGGGGTAGGATTCGGAACCAGTGAGATTTCACAGTGGGTGGTCCTTCCTGGTAAAACAAGAATAGAAAGGAAGAGATTGACTAAATGATGTGCATCACAAATCACTTGTCCAAAGTTAAATTCCTCTCTCTTGCTGTCGTTATCAGATGCTGGACGGCAGGCACCTGGTGAAGCCCTTCATGAGGTAAAAATATCAGACAGGACACACGTGGAATATGCACACATATTTCATGTCATGGAAAACCTGGAATTAACAGGAGATTCATGGAAAACTCTATTTTATTGTTTCATAATATTGTTTTAAACTGTTTAATTAGCTGTTTTTATGTAATGGTCTTTTTATGGGATCATACAAGACTGGTAAAGTAATGGCAATAAAATCCTAAACAGTTATGGGAACGTCAGGGAAAACTCTTTATCTGTTTTTACAGTCTTTTATTGTTATTCTAAACTATTTCATTTGCCTTCTTTTATGCATTATCTTTTATTAAATTGTCCGATGTTCAGAAAAGACTATAAAATTAATGGAATTTCTTTCTTTATTTAAAAAAAATATATAATACTAAATAGTAAAATGTAATGTAATAAAAATACAATTTAATTGTAAATGTACAATGTAATAAAAATAATACTCAAATATTTAATTTGGCTACAATTTTATAAAGGGATTTGAATGAAATGATCAAGTAGTCGCAAACTACTGGAAAATGACTGGAAAAGCCACAAAAAAATTTAAAATCTTGAACAGTCGTGGAAAAGACTTGTCAATATAAGTACTTTTGAATAAAAAAAAATATATTTTTATATATATTTTTAAAAATATATATATATATTTATATATATATATAGTATAAAAACATCTTAATAAAAATAAAAATTATATATAAAAAAGAAATATATCATTCATGTTCAATAAAAAGCAATAAATAATATACATGTATATTTAAAATTGGGATATTGTATAAATATATATATAAAAATGTATATAATAAATTAAATATATAATAAATTAAATATATATATATATATATATATATATATATATATATATAGGATATTAGATATTGGAAAAATGTACTATTATATAAAAAATATATATATTTAATATATATAATTAAAAAATGGTATCTAAAAAATCTAATATAAAAAAATGAAAATATATATATAATAAAAAAATAGTGTGTGTGTATATATATATATATATATATATATATATATATATATATTTTTTTTTAATTAGATTTTTTATATAATAGTACATTTTTCTAATATCCAATATTTCTTTTTATATATAATTTATATTTTTATATTAGATGTTTTTTTATACAATAGTTAATAAGCTAAACTTGAAAATAGAATGGTGTGGAAACCTTTATTTCATAAAATGTGTTAAATATGTTTTTGGTAGCTGGAATATGAACAATTGAATCCAAATGTTTAATGATCAAACATGCAAAGGATGGAGGAATTCTGATCGGGTCTATTTATTACTAATCAATGACCGTCTGAGCACTCAAACATTCTGTCTGTCCCTCAGAAGGATCTGGAGATAAAGGATCGCTCTGTCTTTGATATTCCCATCTTCACTGAAGAGTTTCTCAAATCACAGTAAAGGTGAGAGCAGGGTGCTGTTGAATGTGTGAGTATGTCTTTAATGAAAACATGATTCATCGAGTGTGTGTGTACACGCGCGAGGCTGAAATGCGTCAGCTGAGAAAGACGAACATGGAGTATGAGGAGCGAAACGCAGCGCTGCAGAAGCATGTGGAGAGCATGCGCTCCGCCGTGGAGCGTCTGGAAGGAGACGTGCTTCAGGAACGCACGCGAACAGCCTCCTTCAGCAACACCTGGACACACTGCGCTCAGCCCTCACACACAGCTTCTGTACTGTCCCCCTGCCCGGTGAGACACACACACACACGACCTCCAGCCTGCTGGGTTCATTTGAGCTGTCTAATTCATTTTTAGTTCATTTTGTTTAAATCAGTTCAATGATTCATTTCAGCCATGAATCCTATGAAATGTACAGTAAAAACTATAATATTGTGAAATATTATCATATTTTAAGTGTTTTCTCAGTGTCACATGTTCCTTTAGATTTTCTGCTGAAACATGATGAATTATTTAATTTCTTATTTTTTTTTTATGCATAGAAAGCTATAAAAACAGCATTTCTTTACATATTTTCAGTGTCACTAACTGAATATATTTCCAAAAAAACATGTTCTTATAAAAAAATGCCTGTCAAACTATTGAGATGGTCCTCATTGCAGAACACAAAATCCAGGGGGAGGAGTTGGAATCCAGATCCCTGACCCCTCCCATCTCCGCCCCCTGACCCCTAACCCCACCCATCTCTACCCCTGATCCCTAACCCCACTCATCTCCACCCCCTGATCCCTAACCCCACTCATCTCCGCCCCTGATCCATAACCCCACCCATCTCCGCCCCTGATCCATAACCCCACCCATCTCCACCCCCTGATCCCTAACCCCACCCATCTCCACCCCCTGATCCATAACCCCACCCATCTCCACCCCCTGATCCATAAACCCACCCATCTCCGCCCCCTGATCCCTAACTCCACCCATCTCCACCCCCTGATCCATAACCCCACCCATCTCTACCCCCTGATCCCTAACTGCACCCATCTCCGCCCCCTGATCACTAACTCCACCCATCTCCACCCCCTGATCCATAACCCCACCCATCTCTACCCCCTGATCCCTAACCGCACCCATCTCCACCCCTGATCCATAACCCCACCCATCTCTACACCCTGATCCCTAACCGCACCCATCTCCGCCCCCTGATCCCTAACTCCACCCATCTCCACCCCCTGATCCATAACCCCACCCATCTCTACCCCCTGATCCATAACCCCACCCATCTCCACCCCCTGATCCATAACCCCACCCATCTCTACCCCCTGATCCCTAACCGCACCCATCTGCAGCCCCCTGGATCTCATGTCCTGCAAAGAAAACGTATTACTTCCTTTGTTTTCTTCCCAAAGCTAATGATCCCCCTGATCCCCATGTCTGCCCCGATCCCTAACCCCACCCATCTCCGCCCCCTGATCCCTAACCCCACCCATCTCGACCCCCTGATCCATAACCCCACCCATCTCCGCCCCCTGATCCCTAACCCCACCCATCTCCACCCCCTGATCCATAACCCCACCCATCTCTACCCCCTGATCCCTAACCGCACCCATCTGCAGCCCCCTGGATCTCATGTTCTGCAAAGAAAACGTATTACTTCCTTTGTTTTCTTCCCAAAGCTAATGATCCCCATGTCCGCCCCCTGATCCCCAACCCCACCCATCTCCGCACCTGATTCCTAACCGCACCCATCTCCACCCCCTGATCCATAACCCCACCCATCTCTACCCCCTGATCCATAACCCCACCCATCTCTACCCCCTGATCCCTAACCGCACCCATCTGCAGCCCCCTGGATCTCATGTTCTGCAAAGAAAACGTATTACTTCCTTTGTTTTCTCTCCCAAAGCTAATGATCCCCATGTCCGCCCCCTGATCCCTAACCCCACCCATCTCCGCACCTGATCCCTAATCCCACCCATCTCCACCCCCTGATCCCTAACCCCACCCATCTCCACTCCCTGATCCCTAACTCCACCCCCTGATCCCTAACCGCACCCATCTCCGCCCCCTGATCCCTAACCCCACCCATCTCCACCCCCTGATCCCTAACCCCACCCATCTCCACCCCCTGATCCCTAACTCCACCCATCTCCGCCCCCTGATCCCTAACCCCACCCATCTCCACCCCCTGATCCATAACCCCACCGATCTCTACCCCCTGATCCCTGAACCGCACCCATCTCCGCCCCCTGATCCATAACCCCACCCATCTCCACCCCCTGATCCATAACCCCACCCATCTTCACCCCCTGATCCCTAACCCCACCCATCTCCACCCCCTGATCCCTAACCCCACCCATCTCCACCCCCTGATCCCTAACTCCACCCATCTCCACCCCCTGATCCATAACCCCACCCATCTCTACCCCCTGATCCCTAACCGCACCCATCTGCAGCCCCCTGGATCTCATGTACTGCAAAGAAACGTATTACTTCCTTTGTTTTCTTCCCAAATCTAATTTGAGTGAAGGCTGTTTTAACAGTGAATCCGATCTTACCATTATATGAAAGATGATCCTTTCCTGACTGACTTTCCCATGTTCCTGCAGGCAGCGGAGAGACGCCCACACTCAGTTCCATCGACTCCTACATGAAGAAGCTTCACAGCATCATCCTGTCCAGCCCACAGGAGCACCAGCACCTAATCGGCACCGTCAGGGACGTGGTCAACCGCCTGGACAGGTAGCCGCACACCCCAGTGTTCTTGCTTTGTATGTGAACATGATCCACGTGTGCGCTGATGCACTGCTCTGATCCACCTGCAGGTAATTGTGAGGCCCCGCCCCCTCTCGTGCAGTAGCCCCTCCTCCTATCCTGCGATGACCACGTTTTTTGTGTCAAGCAATTAATCAGTTGCTTCCTATTTATTTTTTTACAATGCTGTTTTTATCTGCTCCTTTTTTATTTTTTTATTTTAGCAGTTCACCTTTGCCATGCATTTATGCACGTTATTAAAATGTAAAAACATTTATTTTAAAAGGGTTGTGGTTTCATCTGCATGTATACATGTTATTTTGATTTTAAGCTGAATTTTATACTTGTAATTTCTTTCATATTTTGTGAGAAAGTGCGATGTTGTGTTCATGTGAAGAGAGGCAGGTTCATCTGTGCTGGAGTTACTGAATTCCCTCTACGGTCTTGACATTTGACGAATTCAATAAAGCAAATGTGTGAAGACATTGATGAGCGTCTGATTCTCTCTCTCCTCCAGCTCATTTGCTAGATGGTTGCTAGTAATTAATTAGATTTAGTTCTGGGATGAAGCGCTGAAGACAGCAGTGTTATAGTTCTCAGGACAGATGCTTTGCTGAAGGTTGCTGCTGAACAGCTGTAACCCAGTAGGGCTTATAAGCAGGTGTGAATTAATTAAAGGATTTTATATTAAAAAACACAATCTGGGGTGAGAAACGGCGACTCTGGTGACTCACAACAGAAGAGAGTGAGAGGGCTGCAAAAAAAAAAAGAAAATCTTTGAAAAAAGGTCAGGTGACACCTTTAATTTAGGGTGATGTAGTTACATGTTACAAGTTAATTAATATTATTCAATAATTATTTAAGTCACTACGTCACAAAATAAAGTATAACCAAAAGGCAAATTCAATTTTGGACAGTTTTAAATCAAGCTTTACAGTTACTATTTGGACTATTGATTTGATAAAATAATTAAATTACATGATAGGAAAAAAAGAGCCAAGCATCCGCTAGCTGGGCGGTGGCCTTTTTTGTATTTTTTTTTTCTTTTTTTCAGTTATCGTTTATTTTGTTTATTCAGTTAAGAAACTGTTTTATGGTTTTATTTTCAGTTTTAGTCAAACGTCTATTTATAGGTGTGAATTTAGTGTCCAGATAATATTTGAGCCTTTGTAATCGAGAAGAGATGTGCTGCAGCTGCACAGGATTCTGGGACGTGTAATTTCCTTTCTGTAGTCATGTCCATTTCCTGTCAGACAGCAGGACTTCCTGTCATCCGTCAGGAATGGGGTACGGCCTCCATGGGTCAGATGACCTAACTTCCTTTTAAACCTTATGACCTTCAAAAAGGGTGGTACATTTTATTTTTTAGGAATATGAAAATAAAAAATTAGTCAATTTACGCAACCTGGTGTTGTTCATAACTATGTTATTGTACCACAAATTACATTTTGAAGATATTTTTGTCCGATTGTTGAACGGCTCATTCTTTTGAATTGATTTGCGTCAGTGAATCAATTATTCACAAAAACAGATTGAATGATTCATTTGTGAATCAAACCAGGGTTCTCAAGTAATTATCATTGAAAAACATGAAGTACATTTTTAACAATACTGTGAATCAGAAAATCAAAATATAGCTGTAAGGAGTCGGACAAATTGTATATTTCATGGTGGTGCTAATTGTCATTTTGTTTTCCACAGGAAAAAGAAGACAGATGATGACAGAATTGCCATTTTTGGGTGAACTTTTCTTTTAAACTCTCATGTTGACAAAGCATGAAATTGTTCATCTTTCCCTCCTTTTGCCCAGAAGCAAAAGATCCAGCTGAATACAAGAACTCATAGTCAAAATGAGACTCCCTTTACCCTAAAGATGTTTTTCATTTCCTCAATTGGGAGAAACAACAGAGAGGAGAAGGATAAGATAAGAGAGGAGGGAGAGAGAAGAGGAGAGGATAGGAGAATATAGGAGAGGAGAGAAGAGGACAGAAGAGAATATGAAGAGAGAGATAGGAGAGAAGAGGATAGAAGAGGAGAAAATAGGAGAGGAGAGAAGAGGACAGAAGAGAATATGAAGAGAGAATAGGAGAGAAGAGGATAGAAGAGGAGAAAATAGGAGAGGAGAGAAGAGGACAGAAGAGAATATGAAGAGAGAATAGGAGAGAAGAGGATAGAAGAGGGAGAAAATAGGAGAGGAGAGAAAGAGGACAGAAGAGAATATGAAGAGAGAATAGGAGAGAAGAGGATAGAAGAGGAGAAAATAGGAGAGGAGAGAATAGGAAAAGAGAGGAGAGAATAGAGAGAGGATAATATGAGAGGAGAGGATGGGAGAGGATATGAGGAGAGAATAGGAGACGAGAGGAAAGAATAGGATGAGAGAGATATGAGAGGAGAGAATAGGAGAGGAGAATATAGGAGAGAGAATATGAGAGGAGAGAATAGGAGATGGAGGAATATAGGAGAGGAGAGATGAGGATAGGAAGAGAAGAGGAGAGAATGTGATAGAAGAGAATTTGAGAGGAGAGAATATGAGTGGAGAGAATGATAGGAGAGGAGAGAATATGAGAGAAGAGAAGTGGATAATAGGAGAGGATATGAGAGGAGAGAAGAGGAGATGATTATAGGAGAGGATATGAGAGGAGAGAAGAGGAGAGGATAATAGGAGAGAAGAGAGAAGAGGAGAGGATTATAGGAGAGAAGAGGAGATGATTATAGGAGAGGATATGAGAGGAGAGGATAATAGGAGAGAAGAGGAGAGAAGAGGAGAGGATAATAGGAGAGAAGAGGAGAGAAGGGGAGATGATTATAGGAGAGGATATGAGAGGAGAGAAGAGGAGAGGATATGAGAGGAGAGAAGAGGAGAGGATAATAGAAGAGAAGAGGAGAGAAGAGGAGAGGATAATAGGAGAGAAGAGGAGAGAAGAGGAGAGGATAATAGGAGAGAAGAGGAGAGAAGAGGTAGAGGATTATAGGAGAGAAGAGGAGAGGATAGAAAAGAGGAGATAAGAGGATAGGATAATAGGAGAGAAGAGAGGAGAGAAGAGGAGATGATAGAGGAGAGGAGGATAATAGGAGAGGATATGAGAGGAGAGGATTATAGGAGAGGATAGGAGAGGGAGAGAAGAGGATAGGATAATATGAGAGGAGAGAATAGAGGAGAGGAGATAAGAGAAGAGGAAAAGGAGGGGGGATAGGAGAGGATATGAGAGAATAGGAGAGGAGAGGATAGGAGAGAGGAGAGAGAGAAGAGGAGAGGGATAGGAGAGAGGAGGAGAGGATAGGAGAGAGGAGGAGAGGATAGGAGAGAGGAGGAGGAGGATAGGAGAGAGTAGGAGAGGAGCGAAGAGGATAATAGGAGGAGAGAATAGGAGAGAGGAGAGAATAGGAAAAGAGAGAAGAGGATAATAGGGGGAGAGAAGAGGAGAGGAGAAAATAGGAGAGGAGATGAGAGGAGAGAATAGGAGAGGATAATAGGAGAGGAGAGAAGAGGATAGTAGAGGAAAGGAAAGAATATGAGGAGAGAATAGAAGAGGAGAGGAGAGGAGAGAGATAGAAGAGGAGAGAATAGGAGATGAGAGAATAGAAGAGGAGAGAATAGGAGAGGAAAGAAGAGGAGAGGAGAGAAGAGAAGAGAATTGGAGAGAAGAGAGGAGAGGAAAGAATAGGAGAGGGAGAGAATAGGAGAGGGGAGAAGAGGAAATGAGAGGATAGGGAGAGAATAGGAAAGCACAGAAGAGGAGAGGAGAGGATAGGAGAGAGGAGGAGAGGATAAGGGAGAAGAAGAGAGGATAAGGAGAGGATATGAGAGGGGAGAATAGGAGAGGATAATAGGAGAGGAAAGGAGGGAAGAGGAGAGGATAGGAGAGAGGAGGATATGATAGGTGAAGAGGAGAGGAGAAGAGAGAACAGGAGAGAATAGGAGAGGAGAGGATAGAAGAGGAGAGGAGAATAGGAGAGGAGAGGGCCATCAGGGATGTAGGATGTGGCTTGTTTGAGTCATGAGATGGAGAGCTCATTTCCTGTCTCTAATATTGAGAATCCACCCTGAACCCACAGACAATAGAGTCACACAAACCAATAATCCACACACAATGAGCTCAGCAACACTTTCTCTGAATCAGCTTTGTCTTGTCATGAGGGAATATGATTTTCCGGCATGTCCATGGCTGATGATGGTCTTCTTGAATACTCTGCCCTAAATGTGGTTTCTGTATCATAGAGGGAAAGCGATATTTCATGAAGAGCTGTGGTCAGATATGAATTAGATGAATATTATAGTGATGGTTTATGCATGAGTTTCAGCTGACGCAAAAAGGAAAAAAAATAGCTATCGGCTTTTAGGAATAATTCATGCCTTTCTTTCAAGACACAAAACGTTAAGCAGAATATTCACACTCCTCTTTTTTTACAACAATGAAAGCATATAGCAACCAGATGTCAAGCTCCATAATGGTCAAATAAGCACCATTTAAAAAAGCCTGGAAAGTTTCATTTTTCACTTTTGTTTTTACGTTTTGGTCCGCATTAGTTCTCTCAACAGAAATGGAATGAGGTTACAAAAAACAAAGATACTTTGAATGCTTCCATGTTATCCATAGACATTACATTAATAGACTTTTTCATTTCACTTTTCAAGACTGCAACTATTAAATTAAGGCTGATAGCAGATATAAAAGCTCTGAATTTAGATTTGGGGCCTCAGAAATATGAACGTCTTGCAGGTTTGGAACAACATGAGGGTGAGTTAATGAGGGATGAATCTTTTAGGTGAACTATCCCTTTAAGAGAACGATTGTATGACAGCATGTGATTTTTACAGTCATGTTCTTTGTCTTAAAGTATTTATTTTAATGTGTTTTACTATTTGTAGTAGGCCTATCTGTGGTGATGTATTTTTGTTGGCCAAAACAAGTTAGCATTAAAAAAAATTAAATACCCCAAAATAACATCTGAGGTTAACATAAACTTTCATGTTTTATTCTACAATGTAAAATACACAAGTACCATCTTGTGTTTTAAAAAAAAAAAAAAAAAGCTTTTGGGTCTTGAAAAAGGGGTTGTAAACAAGTCGCTAAATGGGACTACAGATGCTGTCTGGGACATTAAATGTGATCACACTAAATAAGTAAACTAATCTATTTACAAGTCTGTTTTTACAGCCTCATTGTTTTATAATCGCACTCTTGAAAACTATTATAACCCAAACTTTCAGGCAAAAAGTGTCTTACCCCAAAATGTTTTTGAAATCAAGACCATCCATCATTTGCACTCATTTTGTATTATACGTGATATAGTTTCTAAGGAAATGATTTCAAAAATAATACCACAAGTGTCCTTATATTGAGATTTCCAAATGTGTGTCTCAAAACATAAAACAGTTACATTGGAGTCAGTATTATTATTAATGTTCTTCAAAATATCAAATGAAAACCACAGCAAAACTGTCTGTGGGAGCAAAGCGCGTTTCCGACATTCCAACACGAAGTGCGCGTCCACAGCGCCCTGCCCTCTGCGCGTCCCCGTGCTCGAGCCGTTACCGGAGCGGCGGAACACGGACGCGTGATCTCACATTTCTCCCGAGCAATATCCATCCGAGCCCACGCTCAGTTTGACGACAGTTCCGCGATATTTGGATTAGGATGGCACACACGGGGTCGTGAGGAGAGCGTTGTCGTTCGCTGAAGGTAAGAGCAGAAAGTTCGTACGGAGTTTCACAGAAAGATCCACGCGGCGCGTCAGCTCGAGCGAATGGCGCATATTTAGACGCGCGACGCACAGCTGTGATTTTTCAACCAGTTTATTGTCAGTTTAACGAGTTGAAGATTTCAGAAGGGCCATGAAAATATCTGTGTTGTGGTGGTTAAACGGTTAACCTGAGTCATTACGCGTGTTATGTCTGGTTGTGGTGTGTAACAGCTTCAGGAGTAACGTTATTTTCTGTGTGCAAAGGATAAAGTGTCATTTCTGCTAAACCATTTCTGTGAGGAGATGAAATGTCATTTTCTCTTGAAAGTCCATGAGGGAAAACCTGAGGGATCTGACGCCGGTTCTGGAGAGTTCCTCAATGTTTCTGTCAGGATGCTGTTGTTGAGTGTGTGTGAGATCCGTTTTAATATCAGCTTTCACTTTAGTATCTATAAAGAAATCATGTTTAAGAAATGTGTTTCATATATCTAATATGTCTTTTTTCCATTGTGGATGATTAACATTTTTACATTCACTGCCAAATAGTATTTGAAGGAGGATTAACTTGAGCTCACATGCCTGAATAATTAATATGTGGTTATTATCAACCATACACGCATAATGTTTCTTTTTCACAGAAGATGAACAGGAATTGCTGAAATGTTAGTTATCCAGGCTCTCACAGACAGTGAAAAGAGGCTTGTGTCATATAGGTTCATTTTGGATGTTAGTTTTAAGCATTTTGGCCTTTACCATGGTAAAAATAATAACAGTTATTGGGTTATTCTTTTAGTATTAGTTATTGACCATTATATGTCCAAATCAGCAATTTAAAACTTAAAGAATACAGTAGTTTAGTCAAATTAGCTACTGATAGACTTGCATGGATGGTGCTTTTGAGGAAATGTAATGTTAATATAATTTCTTTTACCATTTTTTGTATTTATACAGCAAGCTACTAATGGTCTCTGTAGTTTGATTGAAACCGTGGTTTCCATTGTGAATTTTTGTGAGGTAGTGTCAGAGCTTGGAGTCATCCAGAGGTTTTAAAGTCACCATGAAATCAAAATGGAAAATTCTTGGAATTGCAGGATTTATTATAAATGATTTATCCCTGCACATACATTTTTTTAAAGACATGCTCCCTCCTAATCTTTAATCAAAATAACTTCCCCTCCCTCTTGCAAATGAAAACAATCAAATCCCAATGGACACAATCAAGTCCTGCACATCATTTTTTTTCTAGTCCGAGAAGCCGTTTTCACTCGGATATACGACACACGATAGGGAAAAAAGACAAAAGTGTAAGTGGAGTTCTGTGTTTTGGTGAATGGTTGTCAGAGGGTTGTGATTTAGTTAGGGAAGGATTTGAGCTTGAGGAAACAGGTGTGATGAGCACCCTGGGGAGGAGTGTGTGTGTGTGTGTGTGATTATGTTCACAGAGTGACTGAGGACACTGAATCAGATCAGGACCTGACTGGGATCAGATTAACCAGACAAAATCATCCCTTCCTCTCAACTCTGGCTGCTGTAACCCAATCTGTTAGGGCCGTTCACACTGACGGCAACAAAGCGCTGATGTCCTGTAGAAGTTCAAACGGTGACTCTTGACCTTACGATAAATGACTGACGGGCTACATAGCCAATCAAATCGTTGCGCAATAAGCCTTGTTGCCATCTGTCATTTTGAACTAAACTGGCAGACACATTCTAACTTCTTTTTTTTGCAAAAATCTTTTACTGTGGTTAAAAAAGCTGTTTGTTATGGCACATGTAATTTTAATACTAGATATCCAGAGTGGCTAGGGATGCAAATTATCGACTAATTCATTAAGTGTTAGTTGATCGACCTTATCGATTAACTGATAAGTGGCTATTTTCCTTAGAATGTGTAAATTTCTCACGGTATCAATTAGAGCCAGACCATATATTGGCCAGCCAATATTATTGGCCGATATTAGGCATTTTCCAGAATATCGGTATCGGCAGTTATAATGGCTGATAAATGAATATTTCAAAAATAAAATTAAAACGGATGAAATACGCTCCAATCATCTCTCCTTGGCCTGTTATATTGAAAATCTATGATTTACAATTTGCAGTATGACGTAATCTATTGCTAAATTATGGCTCATCATAGACTAGCTAACCTCAAAGCTAGCTAATGCCACTATCATCAGTGGAAGACCACGAACGTTAACATTAATGAGCTTGGAAACCCCATTGAAGTTTTCTGCCTAAATAAATAATCTCTTTTTAAAATGCTTTATCATATTATTTTAGTTAAAACTCATAAATGGCTACAAATAACTATGTTAGGGAAAATCTGTTAATGTTTTGTTGCGCGTTTCTGAAAAAAATATATTAGGCCAATATATTGGCATATCGAATTTTAAACCCCCAAATATTTGTATTCGGTATTGGCCTTCAAAATCCTTTATCGGTTCGGGTCTAGTATCAATAGTGTCTTTAACATAAAAAACTAAATATTGCTTATATACAGAATAAAATGCATATTGCTCATTTGATGTTTTTTTGTAACAGTTGGTATACTGGTACAGATAATGGCATTTATGTCTTTAAATAAATTATGCACAGAAAATTAAAATACATAAAAAATAATTGTGCACTGGCTCATCTGTTGCATAAACATTAAGCAACATAAAATAAATTTTAGCCTACACTATATATAGTTACGAAGTTATGACAACACGTTGTAGGACAACTCTGAAAGTTACACGCATGGGTTCCTCGAATCGAAAAGCAACAACATTTTCCCTAGATTTTTGAAAATCGTAAAATAATGATCTGTGTTTAACAAAGAGTTGTGAGTGACCTTTACACATTGCTTTTGTCCATCAAGATTTTCTTTACAAGTTATTCCAAAATGTATACATTTGAAAATCTATATAAAGTTTAAAAAACAAGCAGACACAATAAAGTTTAAAAAACACATGCAGGTTATAACTGGTGTGTTTTATGTCATCATAGATCAAAACGTGGAAATATTTTGAGGCTTTGTTAACCACAGACCTTATTCCAGGCAATTTTGCAAAAACCCATTCAAAAATCCCATAGACTTTAGGGTCTAAATCCTCACTTCCTGCGTTTTGGCCTATTAAGTGATGTATAACTTCGGCACTCTATTAAGCCTACATATAATAATCTAAACTACTACTTGTACACTGTTAAAAAAATGTGTTCAATTTACGGTAAAATACCGGCAGCTGTGGTTGCCAGAACTTTACCGTATAAAATACGGTTAGCAAGTTTTTACGGTAACAAGGTTTTACAGACTTAAATTTACAGAGATAAACCATATTTCATCATCTGATATACTGTTAAATTATCAACCAATTGAAGTATTAATGTCTGTTTTAAACCATTGTAATACACTGACAACCAATCACAGCAGTGATGAGGCACATGATGTTTAGAAGCTGCACAGTGTCATTCACTCAAACATTAAACACCATCATGGTAACATACATGAAATTTTAAAAAGGCAATAAACATTAATTTAACAACATTAAATGTCACAAACCCTAATGTACATAACTAATTAGAAAAAGACTAAGCAAACTATGAAGAAACAAGTTATTTCAACAAAAATATCAATAGCCGCGTTTCCACCGCAGGAACTTTCCCCAGGAACTAGGAACTTTGGGGTGGTACTCTGTGTGTTGACACCGCAGGAACCAGGGTCTAAATGAAGTTCTGGGTAAAAATCTGCGCACAAAGAAAGTCCCTGCTGGCAAGGTAGTACTTTTTCAGAGTTCAGGAACTTTCAGGGTGGGACTTGTGCGCTGAACAATGCTGATTGGTTCTTACCACGCTATTTTTTCTGCCTGATGGCGCGCATTCGTCCCATCCATCTCACGGTTAATGTCCGCTGATAAAAAACATCTACTTTTATGTCTAGCATTACAAGCTTTCTGAATACGCTTTTGGGTGCTCGTCTCTTTTCTGCCGTTTTGTTAATTACCTCGTTAGTAAACCAAATCGCACACATAAAAGCAGCAAAGCTTGAATCTCCTCCATACAAAACTTAAAACAAACGCGCAGGCTAGGAAGAGCAGTCGCACGCAGTTTAACCATGAGTTTAACGTCACTATAATCTTCCCGCCTCGGACCGGTACTCTCAGTACGCAGTGTAAACGCAGTAAGCAAGCGGTCTGGGGAAAAAAAGGTTCCTGTGAAAAAAATTCCTGGGACTAATAGTTCCTGGTAATTGCGGTGGAAACGCGGCTAATATAAATAATCAAATGCGAAGCGTCACGCAGGGAATTGTGGGATTGTGAATTTATGGGTTTGCACTGTAAATTATACAATGAGTTGTTCATTTTCACTTTAAAAACTGTTAATTTAACAGTATTTTACAGTACAATTACATGAAATTTAACATTAGATCTATCACGGTTATTTACCGTGTATAGTAAGGAAAGGTTCTGTTAACAGTTTTACACTGTAGCATTTTTACAGTCTTTTACCGTTAAAATCACAATCATTTTTATTTGAAACATTAGCAGCAGCACTTATAATCCCCTTGGTCTGAGAAAGGTAAAAGTAAAATTACTAGACCTGTCTTCAAATATAGAACTGAACACAACTTAAATCATCCCTGAGAAACGTGACGGTAAAATTAGAGGGCAGAGTTTTTGGCCCGCCACAATATCAACACTGATCGGCACACATTGATTTTCTATATATTTTTTTTACTAATCATCTTTGATTGCAGAGCGCTGTAGCACTTTCACGCAAGCACTACCTCTCGCGTAGTGTCGTCACAATACCAAAATTATTGTTTCGATACCAAGTCAAGAATTGCGATTTCGATAGTTTTTCGAGTTCTTTCCTAAAAAGGAAAGTATTTCTTACAAGGCGTCTCACATGCACCTCCTCAAATCTGAAACCCGGTCATTTATAAAAGTATCGATACTAATAAATTTAGGTATCGTGAGGTTTTTAATTCCCAGTATCGCGATACTCTCCCTCATGGAACACTGCGGCACAAATCTGTCCAACAAAGAGCTGATAATTTTTAAGACCCAGCTTTAAAAAAAAGTCATTAGCCAGCATGCAATGAGCCTAGCTAATATAGGGCCCTATAATTTCCGCCATCACGGAATAAAAAGCACACTCTTTTTACACCTAAAATAACAGTAAAGGGTAAAAAAAATGAATTCCCAAAAATTTAAACGGAATTTGCAAAAATTAAAACGGAAAAAATGGAATTTGGGAAAAAATTAAATGGAATTTGGGAAAAAATAAAACGGATTTTATAGGGCCCTACTAATAAGGCGAGCTAAGTTATTGTTAGAATACAGCTGGATTTTCGAGGTTAGCATGCTGTGGATAGCCTAGCTGGTTGTTCACTCCGTTTTGACTGCCTCATGTTTGGTTTCTTTTTGACGCCTTCTTTGTCGGGTCTCTCGTACAATTTAATTAATTTAATTTAATCGAGTAAATTCTTGTTGACAATTAATCGATACTCGATTAACCGTTTACATCCCTAAGAGTGGCTGTATAATGGAGCTTTGTTTTTGTTCCAAAATCAGACTGTAGTCTCATGGAATGCAAGTTGTCATTGTCTGACATTGAACTAAAGTCATTAATGTTTTCAATGGTCAGTGTTTGATCAGCAAACATGCATAGATCACTCAAATAAACAAAGCTCAACATACTTGCTTGAGATGTAAGAACAAACCTCATTGGATCTTGCGGAAGCTCAATCATGTGAGAATAAACCTCATTGGTTCTCGCCTGTCAAGCATGCTTGAGTTTTTGTAAATAAAATCTTAAATTAAATCTTTTCATAATATAAAGTGATTTTGCTTATTAAAGGATTTATTTTACGATCTCTTTATCAACATTTTGAAGTTTTGGGTGAATAGACTTTCAACGGAGGGACAGAAATCTAATTGATTTCATTAAAAATATCTTCATTTCTGTTCTGAAGATGAACAAAAATCGTATGGGTTTTGAACGAAATAAGGATGAATAATTGATGAACTAACCCTTTAACCAGCCGTTGTTTCTTGTCTTAACGTTAAATGGATGTTCAAGAAGAAACGCCTACTAAAAACCTAAAAGCAAAGTGACTTGACAATCTCCAGCGAGATTGTTTAAGTGACTGTCAGAGTGTGAACCAGACTTCGGTCTGATGTCTGTTTGATGTGTGCGACTCATTACAAACATGCCATTCAAACATATCAGTGCTATCATATAATCCAAACACATGCATGCCTCCAGTACACAAACAAAATACTAACACAGAAAAAACTTGAGGGTTATTCACCTCTGTGAAGTTGCGTGCTGAAATGGCATTAGTCATTTGTAAAATAACAGGTGGTGTGTTTGACACGCTCAATGACAAAAACGTTGTTTGTTTTGCGGTGAGTCTTGTGTTATAGCTGGCGTGAGTCGTACAGACAGACTGACGGAGTGCTATGGGAGCATTTTGCCTCAGGTGTTTGGTATGAGACACACATAATCTCTAGTTTCAGCCAGACAGGTTTAAATATACACCTCCACTAACCCTGTGCCCAAACACTCCCAGAGTGGTTTGCAAGTTCATTGAAGTATTTCACTTGTGCACATTAGCTCTGATAGGGTCCTCTGAAATCCGTTTTGTTTTTTCCCAAATTTTTACCGTTTAATTTAGGGATGTACGATATATCGGACAGCATATCGGTATCGGACGATATATGTTCATTTTTAATGTTATCGTTATCGGCCTGGTAAGAAAATGTGGCCGATTTATTAAAGCCGATAAATAATGTATTATTCCCTTCAGCTGAGACGCTTGTTGAGCACTGTTTATGTTTTTAAATTTCTTGTAATATGCACTCTAAAAAATGCTGGGTGTTTTAACCCAAATTTGGGTCAAATATGGACAAACCCAAATGTTGAGGTTGAAAATGTAATTTAAACATTTAACCCAATGGCTGAGTTTGTCCATATTTGACCCAAAGATGGGTTAAAACAACCCAGCATATTTTAGAGTGTGATTGAAATCTCTTCAAAAAATGAAAATGCGGTTTGGTACGACATGTGCAGCGCAAATCTGTCATATCGGCTATACAACACTATAATGAGAACATCATTATAATTGTGCCATTTATCGGCCAGTATCGGTTATCGGCTTTCAAATATAAAGAATTATCGGTCTCGGCCAAAATTTTCATATCGGTGCATCCCTAGTTTAATTTTTTGGTAATTAATTTTTTTTACCCTTTACTTTTTTTACCCTTTACTTATTTTAGTCGGAAAAAAGAGTGTGCTTTTAAAGTGAATGATTAAAATTAGGGGTGTAACGGTACATGTATTCGCATTGAACCATTGTGGTTCAAGGCTCTCCGTTCGTACGCAGTACAAACCGAACGATTCCTTGGACCAATCTTCCTGCCGACAAAATTAGGAAAAAGTGAGAACGAAACTGCGCTACTCATTATGTGCTTCACGTTCGGACCAGCAACATCTGTGCAGCGCGAGCCGATCTCGATCAAGCGACACTGTTACTACACAGCGCTAAGATCCAGTAAAGAAATTATTTGAATTCGCCACTGAAGTAATAACATCGCTGTGAGATCTAGTGAGAAGCATTCACATTTCTCCGTTATTAACTGTAGATCTCTATTAGATCAAACAGAGCTGACGTGGAAACCAGGAGAAGCGTTGTGCCGTGAATAAAGTAGTAATACTTTACGTCCACAGACCAGCAACATTCACCATGGATTTAATATAGTAATACTAACTGGAACCAGTTTGACTGGAATAGTGAAATGCTTTGTACTTCACACATCTTTTTCCTTTTCAAAACTCAAATATTAAATAAATAAATACACTCACCGGCCACTTCTTAGGGTACCCCATGCTAGTAACGGGTTGGACCTCCTTTTGCCTTCAGAACTGCCTCAATTCTTCGTGGCATAGATTCAACAAGGTGCTGGAAGCATTCCTCAGGGAGTTTGGTCCATATTGACATGATGGCATCACACAGTTGCCGCAGATTCGTCGGCTGCACATCCATGATGCGAATCTCCCGTTCCACCACATCCCAAAGATGCTCTATTGGATTGAGATCTGGTGACTGTGGAGGCCATTTGAGTACAGCGAACTCATTGTCATGTTCAAGAAACCAGTCTGAGATGATTCCAGCTTTATGACATGGCGCATTATCCTGCTGAAAGTAGCCATCAGAAGTTGGGTACATTGTGGTCATAAAGGGATGGACATGGTCAGCAACAATACTCAGGTAGGCTGTGGCGTTGCAACGATGCTCAATTGGTACCAAGGGGCCCAAAGAGTGCCAAGAAAATATTCCCCACACCATGACACCACCACCACCAGCCTGAACCGTTGATACAAGGCAAGATGGATCCATGCTTTCATGTTGTAGACGCCAAATTCTGACCCTACCATCCGAATGTCGCAGCAGAAATCGAGACTCATCAGACCAGGCAACGTTTTTCCAATCTTCTATTGTCCAATTTCGATGAGCTTGTGCAAATTGTAGCCTCAGTTTCCTGTTCTTAGCTGAAAGGAGTGGCACCCGGTGTGGTCTTCTGCTGCTGTAGCCCATCTGCCTCAAAGTTCGACGTACTGTGCGTTCAGAGATGCTCTTCTGCCCACCTTGGTTGTAACGGGTGGTTATTTGAGTCACTGTTGCCCTTCTATCAGCTCGAACCAGTCTGGCCATTCTCCTCTGACCTCTGGCATCAACAAGGCATTTCCGCCACAGAACTGCCGCTCACTGGATGTTTTTTCTTTTCGGACCATTCTCTGTAAACCCTAGAGATGGTTGTGCGTGAAAATCCCAGTAGATTAGCAGTTTCTGAAATACTCAGACCAGCCCTTCTGGCACCAACAATCATGCCACGTTCAAAGTCACTCAAATCACCTTTCTTCCCCATACTGATGCTCGGTTTGAACTGCAGGAGATTGTCTTGACCATGTCTATGCCTAAATGCACTGAGTTGCCACCATGTGACTGGCTGCTTAGAAATTAAGTGTTAACGAGCAGTTGGACAGGTGTACCTAATAAAGTGGCCGGTGAGTGTATATATTTAAATGTTATTTTTAATGTGTTGATCAAAACATTGTTTGTTCATCCTTCAAAGATGACTCCCATTTATAAATCTCAAAGTTTCAAGATGTAGGAAAACTCACACTTATTTAAAAATATTTTTTCTTATAACAAATAGGAAATTTCTCTGGCATTTCTTTCTTTCTGCTGTATTGAAAAGTTCCAAACCGTGACTTTAAAACTGAGGATCACGTACCGAACCGTGATTTTTAGGCCACGTTTACACAAAGCCGGGTATTTAGAGAAACAAATATTTTCCCCTCTCCGTTTTCAATAAAAACATTGTGCACACACCAGCATAAATACGCCGACAAGCGCCATTATATCTATGCCAAACCTATGGGCGGCAGTGTAGGGAGAAGGATAGAGCCACGCAAGCCAATCAGAATCGACAAGAGAGGACCTAAAACGTCGTTTCTCCCAGTTTATACGACAACACAAACCGGCGTTTTCAGAAATCTCCACTTTGGCCGGAGTTTTTAGAAATGATTGATTTCTGTGATAAAACAGTGTTTCATGTAAGTGAGACACCAAGCCGCAGGGAAATATCTGCATTTTCCCTTCGTGTAAACGGGGCCTCAACTAACCTAACCCTACCGTTATACCCCTAATTAAAATGTATACAAATAAAATAGGAATGGCTTTAAATTTATTGAGGTAACAGACATTTACTCGGTAGCCTTTTCAGGACAAATACTGCATGATGCAACATGCATGCACTCTTCGAATAACAACAAAATATTTTGTGATTTGCTTGTCCTGATTTGGCATTTTCACCAGCCATACGTTCTTCTGCCACACTAAAACAGAATTTCAAACCAGATATGTAAAATTCTACGAAATCCCCTGTGAACCGGAAGTTGCAAACCACTTTTCTCCAGTGCTGTGACGTATTTCCAAGTGAAACAGAATATCCTCTCCATCTCTCGCTCATAGCAGGCTAACGGTTTGAGGGGAGTGGTTAAGCGTTTTCCCAACCCAAGCGTCAAACCTATGTCGTCAGAAAAACACCATTCCAGACCGGAAGTAACTTTTCAGATTTTGATTAAAGATTACCATGGTAACATTTTTGAATATATATCAAACAATAACGCTAACAAAGTAAATGGGGCCAATTTAGATTTCAGGGGGACTTTTAACACTAGATTCTGCATTAATTTGACAATTTCTGTGATTCGTGGAAATTATATTGCCCAATGTCAATTTAGAAGATGATCACATTTCACAGAAAGACTAATACTGAATCACATTTGGCATACTATCTACTGTGTAGTGGGATTAAGATTGTGTATTATTCATAATAGAAAGGTTAAACAAAGTCAGTGCCGTCCATAGATTCATCTATAATACAAAAACAGTAGGGCTGTCAACTTAAGTCGTTTAGTCGACTTAAGTCGGCTTCACGCCGTCTTGGTCGACTGACATTCTTATTGGTTCGACCAGTTGCATTTTATTTTTATTTATTTTTTTACCAACAGAAAGATATTTTCAATGATTTACTCCTTGATATTTATTCCTTTATAAGCAGTTATAAAATTCCTTTAAAACAGTTTGTGGCGTGGACGCACTTGGAAAAAAAAAAGAGCCCGCACGCCTACATTTGAAATCAAAGACGTGAGCAGTAGGGTTGGTATCGTTTGAATTTGAACGATTCTGATTTCGATCTTCTATTCCCTTGTTTCCGAATTCCGGTTCCTAACGATTCTTGATTCTCGATTCTTTTAAGAGGCAGGGTCAAAAAAGTTTAGCTAACCTTGCTAATCAACGGTCTTTCTGAAGGAAATACTCCTTCTGACACAAATACTCCTTTTGTCACAAATTTTGCATTTTGCAGAGATTTCGTTATTTTTGAAAAGTGAAGCCACACTTTGGACCGTCGACGTAAGCTACTCATGTTCAACTTGCGCGGTTATGCCAACACTTACGGTAGACGCTTCTTCGTTGGTGTTGTTCAGCGGTTTCTTCTTCCGGTCGGCAGACTGTGAATATCGAAACTAGGAATCAAAATTTTAACTTTTGAATGATTTCCGGAAAAGCGAAAGTTAGTCCCGGTTCCAAGTCGATACTCGATTCTCGATACCCAACCCTAGTGAGCAGTCCCTTTAACGGCTTTATCATGCTGACTCAGATTGTGTTTTCTTGATATGTTTTTGTTTTTATTTGTACACTTGACTAGCTAAATAATGTAAGAAAACGAAAATAAATCTATATGCGTCCTACAATACAGCCTATTATTATTAGGATTGTGTTTAGGCTATTTGGGTTTTTTTGTGTGTTTGTTTTAAAACGCCTATATCGGCTGGACGAAAGTTAACCCATAGCTTTGAAAGTAAAGAAGAATATACAGCCTGTATAAACGAAAGTTTTTTCATTATGTGGCAGATAGCGCTGTGGTTATATTTTTTGTAGCGTGTGGTGTGGTCAGGTACGCGATTGTGATTGTCACTAGACCTAGGACAGAGCTGCTCACTTTGCAGATAAAATAAAAATCACTTAATTTGCAATGAATTGTATTATTATTATTATAGTTTTATGTATTTTTGATGTTTTTTCGTTGTTGTTTTAATGCTCTGACAATTGTTAAAAATTTTTAACTTTCAATCTTTTTTTTTTTTTTTGGTCAACTAATTGTTGCGCAGGACAAGACTTTGGTCGACTAAGGATTTCTTTGGTTGACTACAGCCCTAAAAAACAGCCAATCATGCTCATTGAATGCTTTGTTTTTGTCTGTTCAGCAATATGTTATATAGTAATTCTTTAGTTTAGTTGCACATCTTTGTATCAATTTGCATTTCTTGTTAAATGTCAGTCCAAGATGGTAGATGATCAAAAAATACCTTTGGCTGTTTAAAAAGGGCTCTCATTTGGCTGTTAATGGGTGTTAATTTCAGACTGTGAATGCATGACTCTAATAAAAACCGAATATACCAGTGAAAATCTAAATGCTGCCACTTGGAAGCTCACAGCATATCCTCCGCATTGCAATTGGGTGCCATCCAATACTATATTCAATTGTAAGCGTAAGATGTAAGAAAAGGGTTCAGTAGTAAAGTACGTTGCCTGTGGCAGGCAAAAGTGCCAAGGAAAATCAATATTTTAAAATGTTTTTTCTAGTCGACTACACGTGCACATCCTTAGTTATAGAAGCATGTGAATTGGGATTCGGTGAAGTACATGGTCATATGTCATAAAATTTTGAGTTTCATTTATAGTGACATCATGACAACAGCATCAGCAGTTCCCATAGCAACAAAGGTGCGAGTTTGCTCAAGGCTACTCTGAGTGAAGTGCAGCTAATCCTGGCTGGGTCTGCAATAATCGTCTCCAAAAAAACCTTTCCAAACTCCATAATGTGTTTTCATTTAATGCTGACTTGAAACTCTGAGTCAAACGGCAGTCTTTCACATACCAATCCAGGATCTTTTTGTGTGTCATTCAGTGGATAACGCGCACCATCTGCCTGTCGTAGCACCTCAGGACCTAAATGTGATTTACTGCCATGTTTTATGATCTGCTAATCCACAGTGGGAATATTAGGCTTAATAATAGATGGTGATATCATACATGATGTCATCGCCAAGACGTCGTCTCCATCATGATGACAGCGTGCTTCACTTTAAGTGATGCCTTGATATCAAAAACATGCTTCCTCCAGACGGACTGCCCTAATTGTCATGGAGATGGTTCGTCCTTGCTGTCATTGAATAGGAATTTGCTGGAATTGGCTCGGATCTCGGTTTTGGCCACACCCACATCGCATTAGCCCCACCCCCTGCTCTGCTCCATATCAGCTCCCGAAATCTTGTCTGCCGTCTCAGGCTGCCCTCAGAGACTTTTAGTAAGTTTCCAGACTCTGGCCACCCTGAACTGTATTTGGCTTGGCGTGAGGGTCAGGAAGTGAAGTGAATGAACTGGATTTTGTTCAAATATCTATCTGTTGGAATAAAAAAGGATTTTTAGATCTTTACAAAACCACCTTAGGATAAATGTAAGAGAAGACTGCATCAAACAAGCACGAGTAAGAGATAGATACAGCCCACAGGCGTTCAGAATAACAGAGGGAATGTGAGAAGCCAAAGGAAAGACACAGACAGCCAGAAAGAAAGAGTGGAGGTGGTTTGAGGTTGAGCGCTGTGTAGGCTGAAACTGTGTTACACTGATATTTTAGAGCTTTAGTGCGCCACTCGTTCACTCTGAAGTTTACCATCAAGGTTGCATGATTGCCTGCCCATTAGCACATGTACACTCATGCATAACTGAACAAAGGGTTCGCTTTTGAGCTGTGCATTAAGCTTTCAGGCCTAAACACACTCTCATGGCCAGCTTTTTTTCCTTTTTTTTCCAAGTTTTTCCATATTTACGGTGTTTTTGTGATGGCTTTCTATTCCCAATTTGGCCATTTTGCTGACTTTGTTCGTGTAATACAAAATTGTTTATAAACATGCAAAGACGACTGATCTACACGAAGTGAGCATTGGTAAGTACAACATTTTCTAATTTGTCAATTGACTTTTAAACTAGGTTTGAGTGTTCATTGTTGTCATGCTTCTGTTGATGGTTTTGCTTGTCTCAATTGTGCGTGTTTTGAAATCTCATTTAGCGTTTTTGGTATGTTAAGTTGGCTGCAACTCAGGATGTGCACGAATATTTCGAATATTCGATATGTAATTATTATTCGAAAAATAAAATACTATTAGAATTTTGAATACGTTGCTTTGCTGGCCGTAAATGCAGTGAGTCTTAACTCGATTTAACTCGCAGTTATAATTAAATGCACTGGATGGCGCTGTGGAGTGTCTTAACAAGTTGTCTGTATTTGATCACATAATGTTGTCGTCTGCCTCGCGAAGTTTGGAATTAACATTACTTGAAAAGGATCTTACTAAACGGAATTACTTTTTGATCAAATTAAGTAATTAATCTGAGTTATGATATCATCACTATGAGAAATCACATGAAATTCAAACAGTTGAGTGAGGAAAGAGGTAGGTAATGCAGGTAAGCGCAGCTGGACGCGCGTGATCAAAGATGTTAACTTATCTAATAGCAAAATGATTTTGAGCACACTTATTTAAGTTTTGTTAAGGAGACCGATTTAAGAACAGAAAATGCAAAGTGCTGTTAGAAACACCGTTCTCTTATGTCTCTGAAACGTCTGTCACGCATGTGTTTCTCACTCGAGTATAAAGTGCTGGCGCGCCCCTGCATGTAACGTTAGATATTATTGTTTTTCTCAACATAAACGTGAAACAATATAAACACGATAATCAATCATTTGCTGACTCGTGTGTATGTTCTGTACGATATCTGACGCAATCTTCTTTATTAGGGTTTTTTTCGCTCGTGCTGCTTGAGCATGCTTTTAATAATGCTTTTATATATATTTTTTGTTTACAGATAGGCCTACTGTTTAATGTTTTCAACTAAAAGAAAACTTTAATTACTATTGTAAGCTTGTTGTGTATTGCCTAATTGTAAGCTTGTCCAGAAATGGTGACAAAAACGTAAAAAAAGAGCGTATTTTTCGTTAAACATAATTTAAATAAACGAATATTTGAATATTCGATTTTCATGAGCCCGAATATTCGAATGCAATATTTTTGAAAAATTCCCATCCCTAGCTGCAACGTACATTTATTGAAAGTTAAGTCACTAGTGCTCTACCCTAGTAGTGAGTGATCTAAATTGTGATCATCTATGGTCATTTTTTTCTTTCCATTGCATCAGTTCGAACAGAATCACATTTATTTGATCTAGTTACACTGCTAGCATTTTACTCTGTAGCTTTTCTGCATGGTTTACTTGAAATAGATGCTAAAGAGTCCAAACTAGGGATGAAATCGAAAAAGTAACGTAAGTTTATCAGCACGGCTATACCACACAATGACTGACGTTTACATGCAGCCAATAACCCGTTCAAAACCAGGATATTAGCAATAACCCAGTCGCGAACGGCCATGTAAACACCGGCAAAAACCCTGAATATGCACATATCCCGGATTTTAAAAACCGGGATATTATACCTGGGGTACCCTTTTCTAACCCGAATTTTTGGTCATGTAAACGCGTATCGGCATATCCCCATAGTGATTTGTGTTCTGCGCATGTTCTATTCGCAAGGAATCTTGGTCTTTTGAGTAGAGAAGCTTCTCGGCACATACAAAAATCCGCGTGGCAGTATACCGGAAGTAAACATGGCGAGACACAGCACAGCATACTTTTGGAGCGAGGTCAGTAACGTTACCAGCATCAAAGCGCAAACAAAGGCGATTGCTATCTGCCCCCGAACTATTCATTATCCGCGTGCTGCTGTTGTTGTTGTCTTTGGATACAGGAAGAAGAATTGAAAATGACGCATTTTGCGTCTTAAGGTTGTCCGTACGTCTAGACGTGAACCGCGCATCGCCGTTTACATCGGGATATAGCAATTCCATGTTCAGGAGAAACTCTCTCTGCTCACGCATGTAAACGGGTTATTCCTAATGTTTCAGAAACCCGAATAGTGACCTTAACCCGACCATAACCCGAAAATTGGCTGCATGTAAACGTAGTCAATGTCATGTTCCCCTGGTGTACTAAAAAAGGTAAATATTAATAGGAATATACTTTGGAAGTATATACTTCATAAACAATTATGGGGTGACTAATTGTGACCAACATGTTTTGGAGAAAAATATTGATTTCATAATGTGAATTCCTTTCATTTTTGAACTTTTTTTAAATGGAAATATCATATTTACCAGGAGTGCCAATTCAGGGATGTTAACCGATGACCGTTTTGACCGATGGTTTACTCGTATCATTCGTTAACCGATACAAAGATGTCGGGTAGACGGTTAAAATATAACAAAAAAACATTTGCCGCGAGGTCACAGCGGTCTGGGTTCGCACGCTCACAAGATTTGTGAAAGTAAAGGCTTCGTGTTTTGTGCTGTATGCGGATTTGAAAAAAGTGACATAAGTGGAAGGGCAGCGCCGCGGGCAGTGTGTGTGAGTTGGAGGCAGAGAGAGTGACAGAGTTGTGAAATCAAAGGCGTGGCTCAAAACGGCTGTTATTTCAAATAGCGTATTATATTTTAAAATTATTGGTTAACCGGGTTTCAACCGGCTTAATGAGGCTCGGTGGTCGGTCAGAGAAAATGTTTCGTTTTTGCCATCCCTAGTGCCAGTTAAAGTCCCAATTTTCAGTGGCTGAAATTTCTGTGAATTCTTAGTCAAAAAGCATCATCAGATTAGCGCTAGGTACCTATCAATGAAACAGTTTCAGCTGAAACTGAAAATTACCTTTCTTTTTTTTACTGTTTCAGCTGTCAGTTCTCTGCTGCCATGATTCAATAAAACATCTTATTTAATGGCACAGACATTTTAAGGTGACTCCATTGCCCCTCTAAATACTTGAGGTTTATTACCTCTGCAGAAACGAAATAAATCCTCAAGTATGTACAGCAGGGCCGTGCACTTGTATATTTTTGGCCTTTGTCTTTTTGGCCATTTTGTGTTCTGGATAGCACCATACTGTCGTTTTTATTTTTGCAATATCTGTACCAAATTTCTGTAAGCATAAATTAGGTGAATGATGTGCAGAAAGCAACAGAGCACACTCATGATGAGATACTTCATCCCACAATGTAATCGTCCATTTCTAGTGTCCTTTTTCAAGACGCTTTTACACAGAATTGGAACAACAACATTTCTATAAGATGCTAATTCGACTCTACTCGTAAAGTAACATGGCATACTACTGCATTTATTAAAAAAAGCTGTGCAGTAAGCAGCTAGTATTCTGAAGCTTGTTAATTATACAGGATCATTTAACCCACAGGGAATTCCTGCCGCTCACCCCAACAGGAAGTGATGTCAGAACCCCCACCCCTATCTCATTACTCCCATAGGAAATGATTATTCTAATGGGTGTGTGTGTTAGTGCTCATATAAACAGTTATAGCACAAACACACACATTCTCTGACCTCTCTCAGTGTAAATATTAGTCCTGCTCCCTTATAAAGCACTAATGGTGACTCACAGCCAACTGGAAGACGCCTTATATAGAATTGTGCATGCGTTGTTTAGATGTCTCAGCAGAGGTACTTTTCGAATCCCTACATGTGAAAATATGGACTCGGTTGTCTTTGTCTTGCTTTTTTGTTTATCTCCAGGGAGATTTTGAGGTCATAATGCCATAATTGGTTCTGGATGCTGATTGGCCGATAGTGAGGCCATTATGGTGACAGAGGAATGCAGGAATGAGTTCTGTTTTCTCAAAGCCACATCCTGTGAGCACACAAACACACACGGTTGATCTCTGTATCAAATCGGCATCAGTTCTCAAACGAACGGTTGAGAAAATGGTTAAAAGCGTTCAGCGAATCTGCCAAATGGCACTCTGAAAACCAATTACTGCAAATAAAATGATGCCCTTGCAGAGACCTCGCGCACACACACACAGACACACACTGGAGTGGGTGACAGCGCTGAATTCCTCTGGTTTCTATCACTGTAGTGGCTGTTTAGTCTTAGACACGGTTGGAATGTGCCGTGGCATGAGAACATGCCTTCAGCACTCACACAGAGGTTAGCGAGACGTTTAAACATCTGTGTATGCGTGTGAATCACGTTTCACTCGCTCTTTAAACTGAAAAATCATGTCCCTAACATATCTGAATATTTATGAAGCAGCGTTTCTTCTTCATAATGCAGTTCTAGTGTGCATCTCTTTGAGTGTGTTTGTAGGGTCAGGCTTTGAAAGAAGGAGGTGAAGGTTACTGTCCGGATTGGAGCAGTTTGTGTCAGTTCAATGGGCTTAAAGAGCAACATGCAGGTTGGACACCCCTATATAGCATAGTGTATGTTGATGATGAAACAACTAGATTTTCTGAACTGGAGTATATATATATTTAGCCATTAACGATACGAGCGAGGGAGTCTGTTCAAGTTCAAGCTCAGGTTACAATGGATGCAAATGACGAAACCTAGTTCTCCGATGTTGACGAACATGCCTATGATGGCCCACAGGCATATAATTATGAGCCTCCTAGGCGAGATGGAAGTCAGGGGAGATCGGGGAGGAACAATGGGCAGAGGAGTTAGAGTTGTGGTGTCAATAAAACCAGTGGCGAATAGGGCAAGTGACTTGTGAGTTAATGTAAGTTAGCTAGCACCGTGGCTAACGCTGGTTCATCTACTGTATGGCTAGTATCTTGGTGTTTTGCAATAAATCTGCTTTAGCAAACATATGTTCGACCTTGTTCTGATTAAACATCCATTTAGATTGTCTTAATTTAAGCTAGCAACATTTTGTCTTCTCATTAGGGATGTCAATTTTCACAAATTCCCATGATCGATCGTCGTTCAAATTAACGATCAATTAATCGATTAATCGTTAGCCTTAATATTGCAATATGCGTCGCTGCAGTGGCATATGGCCAACAGCAGAACAGGGTCTGCAAATGCTGCTCAAAACGCTATTCCTCACCGAATTAATGAGAATGTTTTTAATCTAAACAAAGGGCTAGTGGGGTTGTAAAATGTTTCGATGTGATTGATAATTAAGTTAATTATTTATTAATCAAATAAAACGACTAACGTGTCACCAACCGCCTCAGATGCGCTTGTCAGAATGTGTGACTGTTGTGGACGTGCTCTTCCTGGAACAACGCACTGAAAACGGTAACTAAACCCAATGAATTCACAACGAATTAATAAAATAGTGTTCTCATGTTATGAAATGACAGTCCCAAATTAATCATCGTTATTATTAGTCGTGCAATGGATTCTGCTTGAGCGGCACGCGCTGTATGCATAACCATTGAGCACTTTGCTAGTGCGTTAACTCAAAGAAACGCATCCTAAATGAGATTAATCAGATACGTACAAAATAAACATAATACTACAGTTTATATCTGCACAAAATGACGTGACTGCACAAGTGAACTTGAACTAGTCTACTGTCAAGAATGACCCATGTTGTGGACGCGCTCTTCCTGGAACAACACGACACGGCAACTCAACCCAAATAATTCACAATGTTTTATTACAATATTGTTTTCTTTATAATATTATGTAATAAAACAGTCCCAATAGTCATCATCAGTCGTGCATCGCCGTTTGAGGAGCGCGCGCTAAAGATCATCATGCTTATTAGCGTCAATTCTTAACCAAATACATCCAATATGAGATAAAGCAGATATAGATAGGCCATAGGCGTACACAAAATAAACTATTACAACTTACATTTGCACAAAACAAAAGGCTGCGAATGCACACACCAACGTGTTATTATGATGAAGGTGTAAAATAGTCACCGCGGTCAAAACTCCGGTGCGCTCGCTTACATGTTTCGCTGCTTGAGCAGGAGTCAAGACGCGCTGCATGAACACGCACGTGCATGCTTAATCGATGATCGATAAGCTTTATCGATTAAATGTATTATCGACAATTAATTCGATCGTCGATTAATCGTTGACATCCCTACTTCTCATATGTTACACTGACAGTGATTATGCAGATTATGCAAGCTGGTTAGCACTATCTACATTGACTAATGACCATGCCATATCAACAAATAAAAAAATTGTCAATACCTAAGCTACAATAACAACAGTCTAATGGCGCTTTTCCACTGCATGACACGGCTCGGTATGGTTCGGCTCGCTTCACTTTTCCACTGTGATATGACTCTGCTAGGCACGGCTCGGCTCGCTTTAGCTCAGTTTGCTTTTCAACTGCAGTTAATAGGGGTGGAACGGTACATGTATTCGTATTGAACCGAAACGGTACGGGCATCACAGTTTGGTGCACGAATTTACACGAAGAATACACGGTATAAAAATTTATAAAACTTGCGTGCATATTGATTAATGTAATGCGAAACTACTGTTAGATACGTGGGTTCTTTAGGGACACATAATCTGTACCATCGGCTATCTCTGAACACGCGTTCACTTGCTAACTTGGCTTTATACGCGCATCCTCACTTTGGACTTGTGTCGAACTAGACGCGAATTTGGCACTCTATTCGTGTTTGGTGTGACCGCACATACACACACACACACACACTGTTTTAAAAGCAAAACATATTTATCCAACTCCATTTCAAAACAGTCTGTGGGATTTTTTGGACATTCATCATATTCCTCGGAGCACTAATCTTACACATTCATTTGATTAAAAAGAAAATCAAATGTGTTTTAAATGGTAGTATTATTTTATACAGAAATCAATTATTTTTAATTCAGATAAGAATAATGTTACATTGTTAATAATGTTAATTAAAATTAAGGAAAACAAATATATTGATCTAAAATAATTTTAAATTAATTTAGGTACAATTACCAAACATATCACAAGGTATTTTTGTCTTTTTATTCATTTAATTAATAAACTAATTATATAAAACTATTGTCAGTGCAGTACAAATAAACTGGTTCTATGCTTTTATTAATAAAACTTATTTAAAAAATACAATGCCTTTGTTTTGCTTTTCCCTCCATTGTACCGAACCGTGATGTATGAACCGAACCGTGACTTCTGTGTACCGTTCCACCCCATGCAGTTAGTGATACCATTTAAAGCGAGTGAAATGTCCGCCACAAACGACCAAGTGTGTGGTAACTACAGTAGGGCATGCTCCGATCGATCGGTCAGAGATCGGTATCGGCTGATCATAACAATTTTTGACTCGATCGGTACTCACTAACTTGGCCGATCTTACAAACAGATCGCGATTTGATGACGTAAACGCGTGAGGACGTACGTGATACTTATATTGGAGAATGTTTAATTAAACCTTATTTGTTACATCAGACTTCTCCATGTTGGAGTTTAAATGTTTCTATTTATTTTTATTCTCTTTAACATTGAACAATGTTTAATTAAACCTAATGAGTTGTATCAAACCACTTCAATTTGTTCTTTTAGGAGTTTAAATGTTGTTTGATTTTTTTATTTTTTTATTTTGTCCTGCTCAGACTTGTATTGGACGATGTTTAAGTTACATCAGACTTCTCCATTTTAGGAGACTAAATGTTTATTTTGTCCTCCACAGTATTGGACAATGTTTAAATAAACCTTATGAGCTGCATTAAAGGGTACCTATTTTGGCATTTTTAAAATGTTCCTAATATTGTTCTGGGAGTCCCCAACAACAGTTTTACAAGCATGCAATGACAAAAAACCCTTTTGTTGTCTTATAATAGGCATTTATTTTTACCTGATTTGCTCACCGACTCCCATATGAATTGTTTAGCGAGTCCTTTTCCAAAACCCGCCTTTGCGTGACGCTAATCTGCGGTGATTGGTCAGATGACCTAGCCAAGTTGTGATTGGTATTCTCTGTGCAGAGTATGTCAGAATAAACTCGGTATACTGATCCTTCCTTCAGTATCAGCCGGCTCGCGAATCCATACTTTATAGCATTTAGGTTTGTGAAGCAATCATCTTCAAAATGACGCGAACACAGAACAAGGTTTGGGCTATACTTGTGTGGTATACTTGTGAACTGTAGCCACTTAGTCTTCAAATGCTCCTCTCCTGGCAGATGAAAAAAGTTCGCTTTTGCATCGCACTTCAAAACACAGCGTCTCGTCGACATGATTGTTTTCCGGTTTTCCCTGGCGTCTCAGAGCGCAATAAGTGGGCGTTTCTTATTCAAATAACTTGTCAAGTTGACGTCAACTAGACAAAGGAAAAGCATCGTTCGTTGAACGATTCATATCAGAGACTCAGAGTCGACTCTTACTTTTGAGAGACAATAACTTTGTATACGGTGAACATTCATTTTTAAAACTTTGCAGGATGTTTTCGTTCACTTAGATCTATGTTACACACTACATGAAGGGCAATTTTCAAAACTCCATAATAGGTACCCTTTAAACTGTTCCATTTTGTTTATTTGTCTTATATATTAAGTCAATTAAGCATCGGAATCGGTATCGTGATCGGCCGATCACCATGACAAGAAATCGGTACTCGGTATCGGCTGCAAAAATCCTGATCGGAGCATCCCTAGTGGTAACAGTCGCGGCAGTGAAGTCTGCTCTCTGCACCTGCACAAAACGCACCCAAGACTGAAAAGCCTTGTTTTTCCTAGAAGGAAAATGATGGGCATGATGTCCTGACAGGCTGGAATTCGTGCAACCAGCACAAACACAATAATTTACGATTATGGCTTTTCTGGAAATCTCGATCTAAAACTCTCTCACTACTGCTCGAACTACATCAACACCCAACAATGAGAAAGGGGCGCAAGTTTTTTTATTTGTCTCGGATCAATAGGATCAATTTCAGATGATCAATTTGATAGGATCAATTTCAGATGAGCCTGTTGATAAAAATGTCACTCAAAAAAGATATCGGATTTATGCTCAATTGTCTTATTTTCACATTTGTCATCTAACGCTGACTTAAAGTTAATCTTTATAAAAATAATAAAATGTTGTTCAATATATTCTCTAGCAGATCTCAAAATTGACATCAATTTTTCATACTATTTTAGTTTTTCGTATTTTTCTGTTTCATTTGTTTTGAACAAAAATGTATGATATTTTAATTAAATCGCTTGGTTATTGGTTACCGCGTATTGTTTTGGGCAGACATTTAATATCAGTGCATCCTTAAAAATCTAACAAATGTTGGTAATGAGATCCTTTTGGCCCATCACACAAGTATAATAACTATAACAATTAAATTTTAATAATTTCTATGAGAGTAGTGAAGTCCAGACCACAAATATAATGACACTGGGGAACATATCGTTTGAATCACTTTCACAATCTGATGAACAATTTAAAATATTGACAACCAATCAGAAGCTAAATAATCCAGCCAATCAGAATCCAGCTCAAGCATTTTATGCAGCAGACAACAAAACTGTATTGTGCGCTCATATCAAACATTGTTCCCCATTAGCATGAATGCCAATATAGTTATAGTTATTTTAAGGTGAACAGGCCTTTTGGCTACTAGCCTATTAACTTCCTGTTTAAGAGGGCGCACCTTGGCTGAAATAAGCTGGCTTTATGCCGACAGTCAAAGGTTTTACTGCGCAAGACTGAAGCTTAGTGTCTGTTGTGGTTCAGGTATTGATTACTTGATGAAACGCACAGGCCGAGTTCAAAGCCTCTGTGTGTGGTTGAATCCTCGCAGTATTTCCTCAGGACAGCTGCTTTAACTGGCTCAGTGTGTGCAGGAAGATCACAGTCCATGGTGGCCCTCAGGGGCCCATTATAATCCTGAAGGCTTTTTGTGTCATCCGACTTCACCCAGTCCTGGTCCGTCCTGCCATGCTCAGGCTGGCCTGTTATTGCAGCTGTGCAAAAGGATGCTGGGATTGGGAATTATATCAGTCTCTCCCTCTCCTACTGGAAAATCACTTTTTCGTTCTTAATATTTTCATAATAGACACGGCGATATCCATAATGTGACTCAAACTGAATAGTTAGTGGGAAATAATGAAGGGTGGGACTTAGTTCAAATCCATTACGATTTTATCATGAAAAGCAATTTGGTTAAATTCAAATTGGTTTGCATAGCGCTTTTCTTTTTTAATGCAAATCGTCCAAAGCAGCTTTATGAAGAATAGTGCATGATATCCTTGGCGATAAAGACAGTGTCACAGAGGCGAGGAAAAAGTAAGCGGTTTGAGAAAGAAACCTTAGTAGGAAGCGAGATAATAGCAGGCTATAATATTATTAGACGATTATTAGATTTTTTTTATTCAGAGTAACATGCACTTAAGAATAACGTGAATAATCATGCATTGCATAAGAAAATGGAAGTTCACCCAATTAAAAAAATCATAATTTACTCACTGTCCTGTCTTTGCAAATCTATATGACCGATGTTCTTCCATGGAATCAGGGTTTCTGCGGGGTCTTAAAAAGTCTAAAAAAGTCTACAATTTCAAAATCACAATTTAAGGCCTTAAAGTCTTAAAGGATTAGTTCACTTTTGAAAAAACTTTTGCTGATAATTTACTCACCCCCATGTCATCCAAGATGTCCATGTCTTTCTTCCTCAGTCGAAAAGAAATTAAGGTTTTTGATTAAAACATTCCAGGATTTTCTCCATATAATGGACTTCCATGGGAACCAGACAGTCCAAGCTCCAAAAGATCGTTAATAACAGTTTCAGATGCAGCTTCAAATGTCTTTAAAATCGACACTAGACGATGAATAAGGGTCTTATCATGCGAAACGATGGGTTATTTCAAAACTTATTCCAAAAATGTAACTTTTCTAAGGACAAATGGTAGCCTAGCTCTATTCTGGAGGCGCGTTGTAACGTCACATAATACGTAATTACGTTCAAAAGGTCACGGGCGACGTAGCTGGAAGTACAGAGTCAGTAAGTTGAACACATAGGTTGAACGTGCAAACTAACTCAAACGCCGTTTACAAAAAAAGGAATTAAAAGGTAAAATCACGATGTTGGACGATTTTGATTCTGTACTTCCGGCTACGTCGCCCGTGACCTTTTGAACGTAATTACGTATTACGTGACGTTACAACGCGCCTCCAGAATAGAGCTAGGCTACCATTTGTCCTTAGAAAAGTTACATTTTTGGAATAAGTTTTGAAATAACCCATCGTTTCGCATGATATCATGATGACCCTTATTCATCGTCTGGTGTCGTTTAAAGACATTTGAAGCTGCATCTGAAACTGTTATTAACGATCTTTTGGAGCTTGGACCGTCTGGTTCCCATGGAAGTCCATTATATGGAGAAAAATCCTGGAATGTTTTCATCAAAAACCTTGATTTCTTTTAGACTGAGGAAAGAAAGACATGGACATCTTGGATGACATGGGGTGAGTAAATTATCAGCAAAAGTTTTTTCAAAAGTGAACTACTCCTTTAAATGAGACTTTAAGCTGAAGTATAGTGTTCTAGGTCTTAAATCATTTTAAACAGGTCTTAATTAATGTCCATGTAAATCTCAGTGAAATGCTCCCACAGCGCTTTGGAATGGGTTTTTTTTATGTATGTTACGTGGTTGTAGTTCTTAATTCGCTGTATTACAACTACGAAAAAGAGCAACATGCAACAGCCAATCAGTTTTGAGGTTCTGTGTTATTGGCGCGTATCTCAGGTACCACAGACAAACATAAAACTAATTTTATTCAGCTATGGGGAAGTGAAAGTTTAGCGATACTTGGCTTAAAAAATCGGAATTTTGGATCAGATTTTGCTGATTCGGATTTTGCTTTTGGATCAGAGCCAACACTAAACTTCTCCACATGGCAACAAGACACCAGTCCTACATTGTTTCAAACAATGTTTCCGGACTCTGACATCGCTAAATCCTTCTGGTGCGGGAAAGGTAAAGCGACCTGCTACATTACGTGCTTTGGAATAGGGGATTTTCTAAAAACAGAAACAGAACTAATTTACAAAATCACAGGACTGTCCGTGCTGATTTTCGATGAATGTTCAGTTTGAATAAATTAAATAACTTTGCGAATAATTTTGAGACTCTGCGTTTCCGTTGTACAGTTTTCTTTGTGATAGGTCTTAAATACCATTCATAATGGTCATAAAAAGATCTTAAAAAGTCTTAAATTTCACTTTGTGAGACCTGCAGAAACCCTGGGAATGCATGCAGCTAGTCATCCCAACAACCGACTAGTCAATTAGTGCATTTGACTTTAGTTTGTCTAGATTTTTTTGAGTGTATTAAAGCACCATACAATTTCAGATGGAGAACTTTATCTGTTGCACCATACCATCCAGGGCTTGACATTAACTTTTTGAGGCACTTGTCCATTCGGACAAGTAAATTTATGTTTCACTTGTCCATGCACAAAAGTCACTTGTCCGGGTAAAGATTGATAATTTTCCCCAAATCGTGCAGCCCTAGATAAAATGTCATATTGCGATTATTGAGGTCAATATTGCGGTTGTGATATGTGATTGCGATATAATAAACAAATGGTTTCATGAGTCAACTTGTTTGGTTCTAAACCAAATGCACACACAGATTAGTGATAATTCTGAAATTAGCAATAACAACTAAATGATTGATAACACCTATAATGATCAATAATCCATTGATGTCTGGATAAAAATGAACTGTCTAATAGGTAGGACATATACAGAAATTGAATAAAGTTATCAAACAGTCTGTGCTGCATAAATTATAAATTATATATAGACTACTCCTCATTAAAGCTGCACAAGTTCTTTAGTCAAGAGCAGTGAGTAATTCTCTCTGTTCCCTTTGTTCTTTCATTAACTTTACTGACAGAACGCTTTATTGGTAGCTGGCCCTTTAAGAACAGAAAGACGCGCGCCAATGCGCATGCACAGACCGCCGCCAGAACCGCGCGCTGCTGTGGACAGAGATGCGGATCTCACACGCGCCTCATTCTCTCACGAGTCACAACTCTTTATGTCCATCATAAGACTGCTCTTATGTTATGAAGATACTCGACAAATGACATTTTGGCTTATTTGTGTGTGTTGTTGATGTTTGTTCACGCGCGAAAGAGAACTTCTGGCGGCGCAGGTCTGTGCATGCACATTATACTGGCGCGCGTCTTTCTGTGAGTCACATTCAGGACATTCACAGGCAGCGCGGAAAATGTGTTCATTTCAAATCGGTAAAATTAAATCTGTAAAACAGACGAAACGAGTGGCACATAACATGAAGTAACATGGCATTTTATTTTGTTTGAAATTTAACTTGTCCGGTTCGGACAACTAATTTTCTCTTCTACTTGTCCTACAAAAAATCCACTTGTCCCGGACAAGCGAACAAGCCTTAATGTCGAGCCCTGCCATCTTTGGGTTTTTTTTGCATCCCACCACTAGTATAGTTTTTAGACGCTGTCAGGTTTTAAAAAAAGCTCCTGCATTTTCTATTCTTTTGCATTCTCTCTAGATGGATTTTTTTTTCTTACCTGTATCCTTTGCCAACTTAAACCCACACTGCATTGCAATGAGCCAAGACGGTGGACAAAATAGTAGAAATGTATTCTTAAAATTCATTTAATGCTGAAAACTGATAATTTGAAGTTATTCTAATTGAAAATGACACTGACTCATGTTTTTACCATCTTATTTTTAACATGAGAGGGCGGTGCCATTTGTAAAGTGGATGTGTCTGGCTTCCTGTGTCATTTCGCTTCCTGATACTGCAAACTGATATTTCTTACCATATTATTTTAATGTACCGTTTAATTACTGCACTTTTCTTATTGTTCTCGTTATTTCTCTAAAGCGGAAAATCAGAAGTCTTGCACATTCACAGAAATTGGCTTCAACATGGCAAATTAAGGTGTAGAGTGTAAATCTGATGCTGCTTGCTCTTTCAATCTATTTAAGTGCTAAATAAATAAACGTGATGTGACTATAACTGATTTGAGTGCTGTATTGCAGAGCTCTTGCAAACGAATCCACATATGATCTGATGCTTTCTTAAAGGGGTGATGAACTGAGAAATCAAATTTTCCTTGAGCTTTTGACATCTAAGAGGTAGGGCTGGGCGATATGTCAAAAATATTTTATCGATAATCGCCTTAAAAAATATTCGCGATATCCGATTATATCGGTCTACCCAAGCCCCGCCACCCCAACACGCCCCCGCCGCGTGTTATAGGCCATATGTCATGTTATTTTAGTCAGATATGAGAACGCGTTGGATATGACGGCGCGACTGCACACAAATCACCTCAGATAAGCTGCTGAGCGTCTAAGCCAACGCGCCGCAATCGCAAATGAAAGTGAAAGTAAGTCGCAGAATCTTAAATCTTCATTAAAAGTAAAGAAACGAAATGATCTGACCACCAGGCAGTTGGCGCTCTCTCTTATTGCCGTCTTTGGTGATTTTGCTGATGATGATCAATAAAATGCAGCGCATCTGTTGCTTTCGGTGACGTGCACTTCATTAAATCTGTATATAGCGCGGGAATTGAAGATCGGATTTAGGCTATCCGTTTTGCACATTTATGTGACCAGGTGTAATGGAATCGTTTTGATAAATCAGAGTTCAGATAAATCAGCTATCCGATCTGAGAAAACGCATGAAGTGGCAGGTGTAAACAGCCCCGTTGAGTCTGGCTGCACTTTATCTAATGATAGCCAGGAATTCAGCTAGTTTAATTTAATGATTGGCACGTTAAAGGTTTTACTTCGCTTAGTTTGAGCTTGAACGAGCATAAATCATTAGCTTTGTGTGGTTAGCTAAAAATTATCACACTGTTCTTATCACATCGCCTGTTTGAAACGAATTTCGTTTTGCGAGGAGAAATGATATATAATATAACTCATATATATAATATATAATTCAATATATAATATAGCTTACAATATTGAATAGAGAACAGAACAGAACCGAATTTGATGATTGTAAGAACAGTGAATGCGTGTTGATGTCAAGGTGACAGGTGCTTATTTGTTTTAAGGTCCGGTCTCTTTCTTTTCTTTTTTTTAGCGTTATCGACTGATTTAATGATAGCCTAAGTTAATTTCCTAATTATAACGTGCGCTTTTTTAAAACTTGTATTCAAACTATAATATATTCGTTATTTTATTTGTCTAAAATTAGGTTTTAAAACCAATTGTTTTGTTCTGCATGAGCAAAAACTTAAGCCGCTCAATAAAAATTACTGCTTTATTTATTTAGAAACATAAGTTACTAATAATTAGGCTATATATTTGGGTATTTTATTTATGTATTTTTGTTCATGTTTTAATCTAAAGCAAAGTATAACGCTCGATATCTGTAACCGACCTCCCAACATTGCAAACTCTGAACGCGTGCATGAGATATTCAAAGCAACGCAATTTCTTCATCCGTTTGCAATATAACGAAATTTTAATTTTAATTACAATGGTCATGTTTTTATTTTTTTAGAAGGCCTGTTTATTATGTGCAACATTTAAATTAATATTCAGAAACGGGTAAAGTTACTTTTCTGATGAACTTTTATACTAAACCAGAATAAAATATTGGAGATGTCTGCTATTCTGAATTAACAGGATTATTTTTTTTCGTCTAGAACGAAAATATAAAAATCAAGAAATCCAGGAAAAAATGTTTAGCAGAATTACGAAAGTGATAAATGATCTTTGACAGGTAACGCATCTCAAAGTCGCATGCTGAGTCCAACACAGACTCGTGTTGCAGTTGGAGCAGTCAGCGCCGAACAACAGGCACACAATATTAAGTTTAGGCATAGGCTGTAAAAGTTCAGCGAGAGATTTTCTTTATCCTTTGTTCTTTGATCAACTTCAAATATTGGCACCGAGTACAGGCTGTCAATGCACGGATTCAATAGACACAGGCCTGCTTACCGACTCTGTTTACAGGTCGGGGATATTTCGAACTTGAAAAAAGATGTGTAATGACGTCTTTCCATGGTTGAAACAATTCTTCTGATGTTTAATCATGTTTATTATTTCATTCTATAAATTAACAAGAAGTATATTTGTGTGATACTGTATGCACATTTGTCCGTGCACGAGAAGCGGCTGTGTGCTGCTCAGTAAACAGCGCTCATGCAGAAGTGTTCTCTCGCGTCTTGTGCTTAAAGAATGCTATCAAGAAGAATCGATTTTCTATTCCTAACCCTACTAGCCTACAGAAAATATTTAAATCATGCTATTGCATGTAAATAAATATGTGTATAACTACAGGGCTATGCGAAATATGTTTGTCTTTTTTTATTTTTTTATTGACGATTATCGTCTGGAAACAGACTTAGATATCGATATCGCGATACTTGCGAGACATCGTCAATATACGATAATATCGTCATATCGCCCAGCCCTACTAAGAGGTCATCGTATTATAAGAATATCCTGTAAGATTTAGAACTGAAAACGTCCTTGTTAGTCCAATAAAAGCTTTATTGACATCAGTCGCAAACGACTCGTTTTTAAAAGTGGGGAACTATGACGTCAAATAGGATAAAACACCACCCCCGCAGAAGAAGATCAACGCCTATTTAAACACGGCCGGTTTAGCCCCGCCCACCGATTCACACAATGACATAGCCTACCTCATAATGACAAACCGGATCGAGCTACTGAGCAATAAACATACCGTATAATATAAATATAATAATATTAAAAAAATAATAAATATAACAAAAATATAATAAATATAAAAAAATATTGTGCATTGCCTGGTTGTGGAAGAAGACAGTGGCTGCATAAGCTTCCTCTGGATTCCAATAGGACTGCATGGATAAACTTTATTTTTCATGAAGTAAAACATTGTCCGTTTGTTCGCTTCATTTCCCTGAGGATTGTTTTGTAAACAAGACTGGATTTGCAGACCAATTTAAGAGTAAAGAACGGTGCTGTGCCGTCTATATTGGATCTGACAGGAATGGTGCAACACATGGACTCTGGGTCGAACATGTATGGGCGAATCTTTCCGTTTGCCTTTTTACAACATTGGACGTTTTCAAAACAATTTTCCCCCAAGTATTCAGTGCGAGACGCCATAAAAACCGAGCGTTTTTAAGCTTAGCTCAAAAACTAAGGTTGAAAATAGCCTATTACTTATACATTTTGATGTTTTTTATTGTAAAAAACCAGCGAACGTCATAAGTTGACCTCAGACAACAATATAAAAAAGTTAAAAAGCCAATTCATGACCCCTTTAACTGCTTTTTCTTCACCACTGTCATTTTTGATGTGTTTATTTTTTTATCGAGAGGAAAGTGCACCGTTTATATCTACATATTCATCTAAATACCGCTCTCGGCAGTGTGGGTGGTGTTGGATCTTCCCTAACAGTAATATATCACTGCTCAGGTATTTCAAACTTTTTTTTACCACTAAGCAAAGAACTAAAAAAAATTTTGGCATGAGTATCGGGGGCCTGTAGTGTGTAGAGAGCTCCAAATCACTCAGTATGAGGATGCTGCCTTACAGGGATACAAATACTGCCAGTGTTTTAGTTCACAACTCACTCGTTTGCTCTTCTCAGTGATTTGGAGCAGCTGTTTGTGTGCATGCTTGTATTATCTTTGTCCCACATTCATGAATTTCCTGTCCTAGTTGCATTAAACATGTTTAGCTCCTTAGTAAACCTCATCTAGAATCATTTCAGTCATGAGTTTGTCGAACATATGTGGAATCAGTCACCTGCTGGGAGAGGGAGAGACTGGAGCGATGGAATTAATAAAAGAATAAGATGAATCTATTGTGTAGTGAAGATGAGTCAGTTATGTAACGCTCCCATATGGAAGCTGCATGCACTCTGCCGGGGGATGTCAGCGTGTGTGTGTGTGTTGCAGATCAGTTTCTCATTATTATTCACTCTGTGATTAGAGTGAAGCTTTGATCCTGAATTCTGTTCACTGAGGGAATCTGTCATCCCTTTGATGACACACACACACACACACAATGGTAAATCTGCATGAGTCGGACTGAGCATATTCTTCTCACGCCATTCTGTTAAACATGAGAAACATGCTTTTGTTTTTATCGAGATTCAGACTAATCACCCCTCTTATGTGTGTTCGGAAAAGGTGTGCGAGGTTGTCAGATTACAAGAAAACTGACTTGGCAGTTGCTTATTTTGCACAATCTTACTGGACAAAGGTGATCATTAAATCTTTAAAGGAGACATGATATAAACAGGATTTTTCTTGCTCTTTTGAAATAAGAGTTCAATAGAGGGATTGCGCGTGACGCACGTGCCGGAGTACCTGCAGTTACTCACAGTGAGTGGCAAAAAACTTAGCAGCTGTATTTGTTGTTAGCGTGAATGCTGCGAAAAACAAACACAACCCATATAAAGTGGGAAAGAGCTTTGCGATTGACTGTACAACTAGATTTGACAAAAAAATCGGAGGTATATTTTTACAGACTGCGATAGAAAGAGGAGCAAATGGGTCGCTGCAATTCACAGAAACAACTGGACTCCAGTCAGCGAAAGGTGGATTTGCAGTTATCATTTTGTGTCAATATGTTGAATTTAGCTGTAAAACCATACCCATATATTTTTTATTGTTATATATATTAACAACTCATCAATTAAATATTTATCATTGCATATTCTGCATTATTGCATGTTTTTTAATAAACACTGACCAAAAAAAACTATAACGTTTTAGGGCTGGACGATAAGATGATATATATAAACACAAGTTATGCTATAACACTCAGGGGTGTAACGATACACAAAACTGACGGTTCGGTTTTCCCACGGTTTTGACGTCTCGGTTCGGTTCGATTCGAGTTCGGTTTAGAAAGCTAAAATGGCTTTTTTTTAAACAGTGGTTTAATGAAAAAAAGGTATTTGTCTTTAAATTAATTCAGTTACAATTAAACATTTCACAAGGATTAAAAAAAATCTGCTAATGCTGTGAACTATATTGAAGGCTGCACATTACTATAACAATAAATGTTGTAGCCTAGACTTTTAACCTAAATTCAGATGCCATTTATTTTTTAGATATAATAATCAACACACAACACATTGTATGAAAACATGTAAACTGAACATAAGGCAGTTTTTACATTAACTTGTGTTTACTCTAATAATTTACACAGTTGTCATCTTCATGAAAGATATTTTAAACATACATTAAATAATCAAGATATCATTAACAAGTTAAGTAAAATATAATATACAGGCTAACATAGTGCATTTATTTAGTGCAAAAGTTAATTTATAGGAAGTTGTGGACACTGAATAACTTGCCTGCTGAGGTAAATATAATGCTAGTGACAAGCTAAAGCTTTGCTGTTTTATTGACGTCTTTCCGCGGCTGAAACACTGATTGAGGGATTACACCAGTTATGATGCCTTTCAGTAAGTATACTGTATCTTTCAACATACCTTCAGGTGTCTTTTCTGTAACTGAGGAAGAGATGATCGCGTTTACTCGCGCGCGCTGCCGCTTGAAATGAGGAGCCTAGTAAGCGATCTGTCACGTCACATCAAAGAGCGCCAAAACGCCATTTATTGTTTTGAATTTCGTGATCAAATAGACAGAATCTGAAAGATTACACCTTGCTTATTATCGAAAGTAACAAAACACAGAGCTTGTTATTTGGTGTTAATGGTGGTTAGACTACAAAACTGAATTCATTGTGTACTGTTTACATAAGACATGAGGTCCATTGAGCCGGGCTGGGCGGGGCCTGGGTAGCAGGGGGCGGGGCGGGGCGTGTTCGGTACGCAATGACAGTATCGCGATTCGAATCGTGAGTTCAGTATCGCGGTTTTGCGGTTCGGCTCGAAAACGTTACACCCCTATATAACACTGATATAAGTGATCACCCGGATTTAGACCTACCTATATTGTAAAGCGTTCACAGGCAAATTTGCTTTATGTTTAGGTCTATATTGCTTTTATTTCGCCGCGTCGAAATCAGGCAAACATAAATGTCAGGCGACACGATTCCTGGCTGCATGTCAATATCCATGGATCACTGGATCTTTAGTAAGTTGTAAGGAACACTATATTGAGTCCAACATTTAGTTTAAATTGATAAAATTGTTCGTTTAAGTTGCATTTTCGCAGTTTCCCCTATTAAATCCAGTCACGCAGCAGATCTTTTGCCACTCAGTCAGGCTGAGGGGGGTTGTTCCGGCGGGAAAGTGACGCCAATGCATTCCCTCTATTCTACGAGTTGACTAGTTTTACTAGTTTACTAAATTACTAGTCAGTTGCAGGTGGTTATAGTGGGGGGACATACTCAGGCCCCGTTTACACGAAAAAAAAGCAGATATTTCAGCAGATAAGAAAAAGCAGATATTTCCCTGCGGTTTGGCCTCTCATTTAACACGAAAACCCTGTTTTTATCACAGAAAACGATTAATTCTAAAAACTCCGGCCAAAGTGGAGATTTCTGAAAACGCTGGTTATGTGTTGTCGTGTCAACTGAGAGAAACGGCGTTTTAGGTCCTCTCTTGTCGATTCTAAGGATTCTGATTAGAGCCAGACCGATATATTGGCCGGCCGATATTATCGGCCGATATTAGGCATTTTCCAAACTATCGGTATCAGCAGTTATATTGGCTGATAAATGAATATTTCAAAAATAAAAAAATAAAAACAGACAAAACACGCTTCAACCATGTCTTGAGTGTTGGAGGTGTATAGTTTGTCCACTAGAGGGCACTCTACACCGTCCCTGTTGATAACACTCGTTGAGTTGGTCACGAGACATACATTGCTTGAATAATAATTATAAGATCATCCCCATCAGTTCTCTTAACTCAAATAAGCATGATAACATTTGTGACTATCATGTCCAGTTTTGCTGCTGTCAAATAAGCCGAGAGTGATGCGGAATTAGTTAGAAATAATTACGTTACATTGTCACAGTGTAGTTGACTGACTGTCCTTTTAACTTTTGACAATGTGACTGAAGTATTTCGTTAATAGCGCGTGACAGTTATAGCAATGAGACGTATCATCTCTCCTTGGCCTGTTATATTTAAAATGTATAATTTACAATTTGCAGTATGACTTAGTGCTGGGCGGTTTGACCAAAAATTGATATCACGTTTTTTTCAAAATCATAACGGTTTTTCGGTTCGGTTCGTTTTTTTTTTTTTTTTTTTTTTTTTTATGCATAGTCAGGTGTTCAATGCATTTTCTACTGGTTAAGAGAGGAATTACTGCAGTAAATTGACTTAGGATGGTCTATTTTACTGTCATTAGTGAATATTGTAGAATAATTCCACACTAGTAATACAGGTTTGCATGGTCCCAGAAAATTATGCTGTTTACAAATAAGAGCCATTCATGATTCTAATGAAGTGAGGAATCAAAATGCAAAGACAACTGCAGTCAAAATACAGAACTTTTATTTTAAACAACACAATTAGAACAACTTGGAATACTTTTGCTAGTTCAAGTACAAATCCACGAACATTACGTGCATTCAAGTAAATATAAAAGGAAATCTTGTCTTGCATTGCTTTTGAGGTCTATTAAAGAAATTAAAACAAAATTATGCAACTTGCATTAGTTATTCCTTAAAAAGTATTGCTTCGAAACCAGAACAAACATAAAATAAATATAAAGTGCTAACTTACTTGGCACACAGGATTATCCTGTATAATGGAAACAATATTTGGCTCGACTTTTCTTTAGCTTTCCCTGTGTTACATGCTGATGTGGAGGGCGCTAAATCCGCGGCTGAATCCGCGGCTGATGTAATACATTCTTGATATTCCAAGACATGTTTGCGGCTAAGGCGCTGGAGCAATTTGCTTGTGTTGCCGGGTCATTCTCCCAGCGGAGAATTTTAGCCGGACAGCACTTACATAATGGTTGTTTGTTCGACGTTGGATTTTTGGAAAACAAAAAACCTCCAAACAACAGTCCCGGCTCCTCTTTTGGCACAAGTTCTTCTTCGGTGTCATCACTGTCATGTTGTACTAATTCTTCAGCATCCATCGTCCATGTAACGTAACAGAGCACTGCTGTTTGTTTACACTCGTTGGTGCTCAGTAGTGCAACGGGTAAAGGTCCGTCTGAAACAGTGTCGCGCACTGCCACTCTATGGTCGCGCAGCGTAACGGTCGTTCCGATCGTTGTTTAATTAAATACACCGGTATGGCGGTTTATTCAAAATCAAAATCGTGACGAAAATATAAACCGGTTTTCGGTTTGAACCGGTTTACTGCCCAGCACTAGTATGACTGCAAAAAGTTTCTTTTTAAAATGCATGATCAAATTATTTTAGTTAAAACTTAGTTAATAAATTACTAATGTTAGGGAAATCTGTTAATGTTTTGTTGCGTGTTTCGGGAAAACAATAATGCAAAATATCGGTCAATATATCGGCATATCGGATTTTAAAACCAACAAATATTTGTATCGGTATCGGCCTTCAAAATCCTTTATCGGTCGGGCTCTAATTCTGATTGGCTTGCATGGCTTTATCCTTCTCCCTACACTGCCGCCCATAGGTTTGGCATAGATATGATGGCGCTCGACAGCGTATTTATGCGTGTGTGTGCACAATGTTATTATTGAAAACGGAGAGGGGTAAAATATTTGTTTCTCTAAACACCCGGCTTTGTGTAAACGTGGCCTCATTCTAGAGCGAATTTGATTGGACAAAAATCTGTGTAGTCCGGTATGAGTCATCAATACAATTTTGCTATGTTCATCTGTTATAAGACAACTTATTTTGAATAAACGAGCAGATACTGATTAGCTTCTTGCTCTGTTTATTTTAAATTAACAGCAAGATGTGCTTTCCATTAAATTACCTTATATGCTGAGTTTCGGTTCATTTATTAGACGAGCCCCAGCTCCAGTTAACACGCGGCACCTCCGTTTCGTGATTATCTATCGTCTGCTATATTTACTTCTAATTAAATCCAGGCAATTGGTTGATTCAAATTAAGGTACTTAATACGAAACGAAATTCACTTTAAAGAAAAGCCATCCATCAGTTTTTTTTCTGCATAATATTTAATGTCACATTTTTTTATGCCTAGATTGTACTACTACAGGCAGGATGTTTCACTGTCTTGAATTTTAACCCCCCTGGAGAAATTTGAAATGCACACACTGCATGAAACCTTTACATCCCATGATGCATTTCTCTTAGTGGGGCATTAAATGCACTCATCGTTGCACCGACTCAATCAGACAACAGGGAGCCATCCACCAGCAGCCATTAGTTCAGATTGAAGAAACGTAAAGACTCCACATGGCTCTTTATGTTACACTGATGGATAATGATTTCTGTTGTCCAAGAACATACCCCTGACAATCCCATTGGTCACCGAGAGCATCCCCTACCAGAGATTTCATTTAAACATCATTTAAAATGCAGGCAGAGAGACTCAAAGCCGAGTAAAGAGCTTCTAATGTCATAATGGATCTTATTGTAATGTCTTTCCACAGACTCTGGTTTCGCAAGCTAATTTGTTTAGGAGCATGAAGGAGATCATGTAATATTTTCTCCCTGACTCTTTCTCTGTTGCCCATTCATGCATTCATTGTTTAAAAGCCCATGGGCGCTGTTCACCTTCATAGCAGACAGTGATGAAGATTAATCATCTTTTTCAGGTGCTGATTATTCTAGACAGGTGCCAGCTGTGTTCAAGAAGCGGATTCTTTTGGGGGTTTGGGGCATCTCAGGGTCAAATGTGTGTTGGAATGTGGGCAGATGTAATGAATCTCAGGCTTAAGGGGTCAAATGATTTTAAGGATCTTAAGGGAAAGCCAGACATTTTTCAGCCAAGTTGTGTTGAGTAATTTTGGAACCTGCATTTCAGGTCTGTGTGCATGAGCTTTTAGGTTGTCATGGTAACCCAGCAAGACCTGCCACTGGCGTTGAGTCATTTCCAATCAGTCGTATACCAGCACAGTGAACTTGCATCCTGCTGTTCACAAGCAACACAATACCTTTGGTTGTGTGGATCAAAAATAATTAGTTGTTTGGTTCTCTTTCTATCTGTTGATTACATAATTGGCTGTGTGTTCAGTGCCTATGAATATGTATTTGTTTTAAAGGCACAGTGATACACAGTTGTTTGTGACTGCTACGTTTTTTTGTTTCTCTCTTGCACAGTTTCTGGTGTTTCTGAAACACACTATGCAGTATACTCAGCTCCAATTTACATCTACTGTAACTCAATAACACTGAGTAACCTATTTCTACTGTAATTTTATACCTACTCCAGGGCTTGACATTAACTTTTTGAGGCTTAAACTTTTTACATTTATGTTTCACTTGTCCATGCACAAAAGTCACTTGTCCGGGTAAAGATTTATAATTTTATCTCAGGGCTGCACGATTTGGGGAAAATGTCATATTGCGATTATTGAGGTCAATATTGCGGTTGTGATATGCGATTGCGATATAATAAACAAATGGTTTCATGAGTCAACTTATTTGGTTCTAAACCAAATGCACACACAGATTAGTGATAATTCTGAAATTAGCAATAACAACTAAATGATTGATAACACCTATAATGATCAATAAGCCATTGATGTCTGGATAAAAATTAACTGTCTAACAGGTAGGACATACAGAAATTGAATAAAGCAATCAAACAGTCTGCTCTGCATAAATTATAAATTATATATAAACTTATTGAAGCTACACAAGTTCTTTAGTCAAGAGCAGTGAGTAATTTTCTCTGTTCCCTTTGTTCTTTCATTAACTTTACTGACAGAACGCTTTATTGGTAGCTGGCCCTTTAAGAGCAGCCGCTGTGGACAGAGACGCGGATCTCACACGCGCCTCATTCTCTCACGAGTCACAACTCTTTATGTCCATCATAAGACTGCTCTTATGTTATGAAGATACTCGACAAATGACATTTTGGCTTATTTGTGTGTGTTGTTGATGTTTGTTCAAGCGCGAAAGAGAACTTCTGGCGGGCGCGGTCTGTGCATGCGCATTATACTGGCGCGCGTCTTTCTGTGAGTCACATTCAGGACATTCACAGGCAGCGCGAAAAATGTGTTCGTTTCAAATCGGTAATATTTAATCTGTAAAATAGACGTAACGAGTGGCACATAACGTGAAGTAACATGGCATTTTATTTTGTTGGAAATTTAACTTCTCCGGTTCGGACAACTAATTTTCTCTTCTACTTGTCCTACAAAAAAATCCGCTTGTCCCGGACAAGCCTTAATGTAAAGCCCTGTACTCTAGCTTCTGTTACTCTACAACTGTGTGCGTGATCTAGGGCTGCCTAGACCAGAAGAAATCCTTAGTCGACCAAGGTCTTGTCCTGCGCGACGATTAGTCGACTAAAAAAAAAAAAAAAAAACGGATGTTTTGATTGAACATTTTTAAACAATTGTCATAGAGCATTTATAAAACAACAATGAAAAAACATCGAAAATAAATAAAACTATAATAATAATACAATTCTTTGAAAATTAAGTGATTTGTTTAACTGCAAGTGAGGAGCTCTGTCCTTGGTCTATACTGACGGTCACAATCGCGCACCTGATCACACCACACGCTACAAAATAATATAACTGCTATCTGCCACATAATGCAAAATCCTAACAAAAGCTCTCGTTTATACAGGCTGTATTCTTCTTTACTTACAAAGCTATGGGTTAACTTTTGTCCAGCCGATCTGTTAGGCGTCTTAAAACAACAGACAAAATAGCCTAAAAAACTATCTGAAATCTAGGCTGTGTTGTAAGATAGCATATAAGTTTAATTTCGTTTTGTTACATTATTTAGGCTACTTTCAAATGAGTCAAGTGTACAGATAAAAACCTATTAAGAAAACAATCTATTGAGTCAGTATGATAAAGCCGTTAAAAGAGCTGCTCACGTCTTTTGCGCGCTCAAGTTTGATTTCAAATAGGCACGCGATGTGCGCGCTCATAATGGAGCAACAGCGGTCGCCACCGTCGCCTACCTCCACAAAAATGTAGCCAGACAAAAGATTTAGATTTCTTGGACATTCTGTCGACTAAAGTCAGCGTGAACTGAATGAATACAGCAAAACTCACCTACCCAGTACATCCCTTACTGAGCGCGAGCAGCAGCGCAGCCAGTAGGTGCGGTTCCCGAGTGTGTTATGTGTGTGCGCTAAACTGTGGCGCAGTTACAAGAAATAGCCTAAAAGCATTTAAAGTTGGGGATAAAACATAGGCTAATTATATTTAGAATACAGTAATAAATAACTGCTTTATAAAGGAATAAATATCAGGGAGTAAATCATTGAAAATGTATTTCTATTGGCAAAAAAAAAAAAAATGCGACTGGTCAACCAATAGAATTTCAGTCAACACAAGACGATCATCGACTGATTCAGTCGACTAAACGACTAAAGTTGACAGCCCTAGCGTGATCTATCTCAAGAGCGAGCATTCACTACACGGCCACACGGAGACTTTCAACAGCAACGGCGAAATCATCACACAGCATGCTGGAAACTCCCATTGCAGGTACAATAATAGGCTACTTTTATCAGCTTGACGTTGAACTAATGCTCTGTGCTCGTCCATGATAATGTTACAATAAACTGCTGCATTTAGCCGACATGTGATGTAGCATGAGCCATTTCTCTAACTATTCGTGTATCTTTCACAATCAGCAATGTCAACATCGGTGAATGTATAATATGATAACGAAAACGGTTTGTGAACTAAACTGAACAGTTTCAGTGTATCAGTAAGATCGTAGGAAGTGACATTACTGCTGGAAATGTGTATAAACAATATGACAGTAGTGGATGAGTGACGTTAGTCAGTAGATCTAGTAAATAAAATAAGTTACATCCTAAAGCACCGACGTTCTGCTATCCTGGAACATTCTTTTGTATTCATGTCATGTGTCATGTAGAGTTTACCTTGCTATTGCACTAGAGTTTACTATGTTGATCCGCGTTTCTGTCCGAAGTTCGAATCAGATTCACGTTTTGCCTGACGAGCTTAAGCAGATAAAACTTTTTTTGTTTTTATATATTTATGTGGAGTTTTTGTGTTGGAGTCTGTGTTGTGCTGGAGGCAGGACGCTTTGGGCTGTCTTATCAGACTCCAGTGTTGATCAGCTGAAGTGCCAGTTGGCTGCATCTCGCATATTTGACTGTAGGATGAGAGAGGCTAGAGCTAGGCTCTGGAGCGCGCATGCACGTCACATCTGATGGATTCCGCAGGGAAATCCGAACCCGGAGACCTCGCATATAGATATGAATATTGGCCTTCAGAGGTAATAGCAAAACCCAAAAAGTGGATCATTGCAATGTGTGATTACAACCCCTTCAAACACAGGCAATAAAAAAAGGATTCATTTTATAAAATAAGTTACATAGAGAACCTTTAAAGGGGGTGATGAACTGAGTAATCAAATTTTCCATGAGCTTTTGACATCTTTAGACGTCATCATATTATAGAATATCCTGTAAGTTTCAGAACTGAAAACGTCCTTGTTAGTCCAATAAAAGCTTTTATTGACACCAGGCTCAGCAAACGAATCGTTTTTCAAATTGGGGAACTATGACGTACAAAGAGGATAAAACACCACCCCCGCAGAAGAAGATCAACTTCTACTTCAACTCCGCCCACCGATTCGGCGCAATAACATAGGCCTACCTCATGATGACAAACCGGATTGAGAGTAAAATGTGCAAAACTGTTATCCACTCACAGCAGTGAGCGTTTACTTCCAAGTCTTCAATGCAAGACGCCCATAAAAACTGAGCGTTTTTGATCTGGGCTCAAAAATAGGGTAGAAAATAGCCCATTACTTATTCATTTTGATGTTTTTTTAATGTAAAAACCAAGCGAACGTCGTAAGTTGACCTCAGACAACAATATAAAAAAATGTAAAAAGCCAGTTCATGACCCCTTTAAAATATTCCGTAATCTAGAGCGAGCGTGTATGCGAGACCGATATTATACTCCAAACCGCATGGCAGAGAGGAAAGCAAATGTGAGACCTTTTGTAACTTAAAATCTAGCGGCTCTAGATCAATCGAATCATACCTACACACTGAACACCCCTCACATCTCAGTCACTGAGCGTCACACACACTGGCGGCTCTGGAGAGAGTGTGTGAGGGTGGAGTTTAGATCTGAGTGATGTCATCACTCAGGTATGTGAAACATGAGAGAGACTCAGTGAAGGAGTCCGAGAACAACAAACAGATTGTACCGAGACAGAGAGACTTTTTACTAGTTTGTCATATATTTGTTCAAATGTGTCATCATATTTTATTCAAGGTGACTTGCAGATGTTGTCCCCTGTATTAACTTGGTGTTGTTTTCCTCAGTTATAGTGGTTTATCCATCAAGCCTCTTGGGATTTGAACCAAAAGTGTTTCAGGTTACCACAGCTCTGACTGCTGGTCTATTTTCCAAGATTGTCAAGCTCCGGGCCTACAGAATCAGGAGCCTCAAGGTTCTTCTCAAAATTATCAGCAGGAGCATTTCATGAATAACCACACTGATTTTTTTCTTCTATTTGTTTGTGAATGTGGCAGTATTTTCCTCAGTTAGACAGCAGTGCCATGTTTCCTGGCATTGTCCCAAAAAAACCCACATCTGCCCATTCACTGCCTTTTTGATTCTGTGCTAAGGCCATCTGGTGTGACTGTGCACACATCATCCAGCCAAGACTAGTCTTTCTAGCTGCTTTTGTGCTACCTTCTTGGGTACAGTTAACAGAAATACACTCACCGGCCACTTTATTAGGTACCCCATGCTAATATTCCCACACCATGACACCACCACCACCAGCCTGAACCGTTGATACAAGGCAGGATGGATCCATGCTTTCATGTTGTAGACGCCAAATTCTGACCCTACCATCCGAATGTTGCAGCAGAAATCGAGACTCATCAGACCAGGCAACGTTTTCCAATCTTCTATTGTCCAATTTCGATGAGCTTGTGCAAACTGTAGCCTCAGTTTCCTGTTCTTAGCTGAAAGGAGTGGCACCCGGTGTGGTCTTCTGCTGCTGTAGCCCATCTGCCTCAAAGTTCGACGTACTGTGCGTTCAGAGATGCTCTTCTGCCCACCTTGGTTGTAACGGGTGGTTATTTGAGTCACTGTTGCCCTTCTATCAGCTCGAACCAGTCTGGCCATTCTCCTCTGACCTCTGGCATCAACAAGGCATTTCCGCCCACAGAACTGCCGCTCACTGGATGTTTTTTCTTTTCGGACCATTCTCTGTAAACCCTAGAGATGGTTGTGCATGAAAATCCCAGTAGATTAGCAGTTTCTGAAAATACTCAGACCAGCCCTTCTGGCACCAACAATCATGCCACGTTCAAAGTCACTCAAATCACCTTTCTTCCCCATACTGATGCTCGGTTTGAACTGCAGGAGATTGTCTTGACCATGTCTACAGTTGCCGCCATGTGATTGGCTGCTTAGAAATTAAGTGTTAACGAGCAGTTGGACAGGTGTACCTAATAAAGTGGCCGGTGAGTGTTCTATCCATTCAAACAGTACTAGAGCTCGACCGATAAAGGATTTTGAAGGCCGATACTGAGACAAATATTTGTTGTTTTTTTAAAATCCGATATTCTGTTTAAAAAAAGAAAATTCAGATATGCGCAACAAAACATTAACAGATTTCCCTAACATTAGTTATTTGTAGTTATGTATGAGTTTTAACTAAAATAATATGATAATGCATTTAAAAAAAACTTTTATTAAAACTTTTGTTTCTTTTATTGTCGCAACAGAACAGAGGAACCAAAGCTCATTAATGTTAACGTTAGCGGACTTTCGTTGTTGATGATAGTGGCATTAGCTAGCTTTGTGGTTCGCTAGTCTATGATGAGCCATAATTTAGCAATCTATAACGTCATACTGCAAATTGTAAAATATACATTTTCAATACAGGCCAAGGAGAGATGATACGTCTCATTGCTATAACTGTCACGCGCTATTAAAGAAATACTTCAGTCACATTGTTAAAAGTTAAAAGGACAGTCAGTCAACTACACTGTAACAATGTAACGTAACTATTACTAGCTAATTCCGCTTCACTCTCAGCTTATTTAACAGCAGCAAAACTGGACATGATAGTCACAAATTTTGTCTTGCTTATTTGAGTTGATAGAACTGATGAGGATGATCTTTTAATTGTTATTCAAGCAATGTATGTCTCGTGACCAACTCACCATGAACACACTTCACCGATGATCTAACTCGCGCATAACTGGTTCTTTCTGCCCGACTCTGGCCGGATCAGCGGGTTGCAGAATGTGTGGCGCGTTATAAACGAGTGTTGCCAACAGGGATGTTGTAGAGTGCCCTCTGGTGGACAAACTATACAACTCCAACATTCATGACATGTTAAGGCGTGTTTCATCCGTTTTTTATTTATTTTTTAAATATGCACTTATCGACCATTATAACTGCCGATACTGATAGTTTGGAAAATGCCTAATATCGGCCGATAATATCGGCCTGTCGCTATTTCGGTCTAGCTCTAAACAGTACTGTGGAGACAAATTTGAATGAGACTATTGAAGCATCTCAGTTTGGTTTTGTATATTTGTAACAGGATTAGTTTCATTCTTTGCCTCATTTTAAATGTTTAACTTTGAGGTTAAGTATTGTTTGTTTGGTTTTTAAATAAAGCTATGCCAATGACTGAGTGCAGATTTAAGTCATCAAATCCTGAAAAAAGAACAGTGGAGGAAGATCGGAGAAGTGACATGAACTCTAAGGGGGAAGTAAAGGGTGGAGAGATGTTTCTCTATCTGTCTGAAAGCCATAAAGAGCTTCATTAACGCACGAGCTGTTGCTGCATCCTCCTGAGAACACTCTGTCTCTCCCTCTCTTGCTTCCTGTCTCTCTCTCTCTGTCTCTCTCTCATTAATCTCAGATGTTGTGCAATGGAATGTTGTTCTCAGTCTGCAGATGGATTTAGCAGAGAGCACAAAAATATATTTGCCCCTAGACAAACACACACACTCGCTCGCTCATACAGGCAGAGACAATAGGAAGAAGCTCCGTTAACCCTCAGTATTGCACCGGTCAAAGTGTGTGTGTGGGGAGAGAGAGAGAGATTAGAGTGGGTTTCTCTTATACCTAAATCCTGATTTGGATTATGTTCAATTAGCTGGTCTGTAAAGAGATATTTATTATGTTTTGATAGATTTAAAGCTAATGAGCTTTATAGATTTTATAGCTTTTTAGTTTCAGTAAGTCCAAACCCACATATTCCAAACAGTAAATCTGAGATTAGTTTTAGAATGGTTTACCAAATCCTAAATCTCATCTTTAAGGCATAGGTAAAGACAGAATTACATGTGAAGGAATCTATGAGCCCTTCGCTGAATTGTTCTTCTTAACCTTTTAAATGTATTTTAAATGCATAACCATAAAGGTCCTATTCAGTATTGTGCAGCGAATAGTTCTGCCTATGATTTATATCTGGAATATTAGACAAACGAACAGTAGAGTCTCTGTTAGATCAATTGTGTCTTTGTTGAGTCATGTTGTTCTGCGGTTTTTAGATGTCTAGTGTGCTCCATGGCGACATAAACCCTGATGATCTGACCATTGTGACCCTCATTTGAGACTCTTTGCCCTGAACAAGTGCCGAGCAACAGGTCACAAATGAAGAGTTTTCAAAACCTTGCCAGCACTCATCTTTCTTATGTTCCTGACTGTAATGCATATAAGTGTATGATTGAGGTCTTTCCGCTGTGTAATAAAATTATTTGTGTATTTGGTTTGGTGATTTTTTTTATTTTTTTTTTTTTTTAAGTTCTCCAAATTTTGGGAGAAATAGGGCACACTTACAACCAGCATAATTTCATTACTTTTGAGGTCCAGATTTCTTAGAAGGTCCTCATATAGTAAAAGCTGACTGACTTGTTTGAATGTTAGAAAAAAAAGTTAGACAAACACAAATAAGACAATCTCTTAAAATCTTAAAACACTCAACAAATGTGTCTGCAAATGGTGGGTGCAGCGTTTGTTTGGGATTACAGTTAAAGTACAAATTTGTCTCTGTATGTGGTTTCAGTATGTCACAAGTCATGATGTTTACCTGCAACTGCTCAGCTCTGCGTTGTGATCCAAAAATAGAGCTGTGAGAGTCTAGCAGCCTGTGTTTGTGCATGTGTGTAATAGAGAGACACAAGAAATTCATGTTAAGAATAAAACTCTGCCCCCTGCTGGAAAAGTGTAATGAGTGCCTCATTCAGCAGCCTATATGTGAGATGAAACCAGTGATTACATTTGGTACCCTAGCTGACTCTCTTATTCTTTTTTGCAGGTACTGACAGCACAGTTTGTAAACTGTGTGTGGGTGTGAAGTTCAGCCTGCAGTTTGAGTGTGTGATGGAGGGATTTGCTGTTCACTGACCCTGCAGCAGTGTCCTGCAGACATGTCTGCATGCAACACCTTCACTGAACATGTATGGAAACCAGGAGAGTGCAAAAACTGCTTTAAGCCTAAGAGCCTACACCAGCCTCCAGAGCAAGCCAATGCCACCAATGAGAGCAAGACGAACGTCAATGCCAAACTCACTAACAGCCAGAGGAGCATATCCTCATCCCGTGCAGGACAGGTTCGCCCACCTGTCGCCAAGAAACCTACGATTGCAGTAAAGCCAACCATGATGCTGCCATGCTCTCCGCCAGGTCTGGACTCTGAGGGAAATGTGCCACGGTATGCAGAGGGAGAGCAGGTCACTAAGAGCTCACCTTTCACTCTTTGGAACCACAACAGCCTGAATAGCCAGAGACCTGCAGGAACGAACAACAATCAAGGGGAGGATTTGGTTGGGCAGACAGAGGCATATGGTGCAATCTCCCCACTGCCAACTAGCAGCCGCAATAACAATGGTTTGACGGACGTGTTGAAAGAAATTGCAGGTCTGGGATCTTCTCCAAGCTCAAGTAGAGATGACTTTTTTGGCCGGATCTGCAGTTCATACCGCGCTCATTAGAGAGGGGCCTTACACCGTCAAGCTGTCTCCATGCTGGGAGTAGTGGTAGAGGAGCAATAAAACGAGTTTCCCTTAGTGATAGTGCAGAGGTCATCAGCTCTGAGGGAGGACGCTTTTGTTATCCAGAATACTCTAGTGATGGTGATGATGAGGAGGATGAGAGTAGTGATGATGATGATGGAGAGCATGACAGTTGGGATGAAAGCGACGAGGAGTTGCTAGCAATGGGGATACGAATGCGGGGTCAACCTCGTTTTGCCAATTTCCGTGCAGCCACGCTATCACCGGTTCACTTTGCTGTAGGAAAGAAGTGGAATACAGTGCCTCTACGTAACCGTTCACTGCAACGGTTTTGTGCAGTGGATTATGATGACAGTTATGATGAGATTCTCAATGGATACCCATCTATTGACACAAAAGGAGCTTCTGCTCTTCTGGCATATGCCTCTGATCACCAGGGTAGTGGCTTTCTGTCCACTTCTGAGTCCACCACCTCACCCGAGTCCTTGACTTCTCTGCCCGAAGAATCCTCTGCTGGCAGCGGTAGGGCAACTGGTGACCAGAGAAATGGTCTTCCTTTCACACCTAGTAAAGAACCTTCAGCCAGAGGACTGAGTTCGCCTAAATCCAGTGAAACCCATAAAGCTGTTCTAGCTATCCGACTGGAAGAACAAATTGACAATCAAAGGGAGGGTGGGGCTCTCCCTCAAGCCCTTCCAGGCCAGCCGATCACAATCAGCTTCAGCCCAACTGAGGAGCAGGCCAAGCCTTATCGAGTTGTGAATCTTGAGAAGGCTCCTATATGTAAGCCCTATACGGTGGTGGATGTCTCTGCCTCTATGGCCACTAAAGATGAACACAGTCACTCAAATGAAAGCACTCCAAAGTCAAGTGGGCACAATGTTGCGCTCTGCCCCTCTGCTGACCCCTGTCCTGTCTCACCCACATCCCCTCAGTTCCCCAGATCTCCTGTATTACCTGTGGCATCTCCCTTCATTTCATTATCTCCATTGATGCCTCAATCTCCTACAGGTGCTGCCTCTGCAGGCCCCAGTGGTTTCCGCACAAAACCCGGCAGCATTCGATACCAAGAAGTGTGGACATCCTGCACCAGCCCTCGACAGAAGATCCCTAAAGTTGATTTAACATGCGGCAGTGCCGCTCAGAGACTCATTAATCACAAATCAGCTCCCACATCTCCAACTGCAGGCTTTGGCTCTGCCCGTACAGTCCCGAATAAAACGCCCAACTTGTCCGAGATCAAATTCAACAGCTACAACAATGCCGGCATGCCCCCATTTCCCATCATCATCCGTGACGAGCCTGCATATGCACGCAGCTCAAAAAAAGCAGTGAAGGTTCCCATAGTAATTAATCCCAGTGCTTATGATAACCTGGCTGTTTACAAGAGTTTCCTGGGGCTCGACGGCGAGCTGCCGCATTCCAAGCCTAGGCCGGAGAGCGAGTGGCCAGCCACACATATGAGGAGATTGGATCTTCTGGAAGTTCCCAGCCCTCTCCATCTGAGCAGACACCTCCTCAATTGAAGCACACAACAGATGTAACTGTTACTGGGGAACTGAGGACCACAACAGTATTTGGGCAAACTGTAAACAATGGTAAATCCAGGACTACGACAAGTGTCTCGGTCCTCCCTTCTGGTAGCCTAAGCCCTGAAACCAGCTGTTTTGGTCCACAGCAGCCTGGATCGTGTTCATAACCCCAGCAGTGAGCAACTGCCAGAGGGCAGCAGAGAGAACCAGGTCACACCAAGTGGAAGTTCAGGTCAGAGAGAGAAGGCAAGTGCGGTTCTGTCTCAAATTGTGGCCTCCATTCAGCCACCACCTTCTCCTCCAGACTCCCCTGCTGGCCAGAGTAAGACCTGCAGTGCTGAGGAGCTTTACTCGCTGCCCCCGGATGCTTCCAGAGAGACTCTCTAACCGACCTAAATCACTCCACTGTTCTGCAGAACCTCACAGAGACACACCACATAAACTCCTTCCCAAATCTCAGAGTGCCTCCGCTGCTGTACCGCCCACAAGCCCCAAAATCGGAACCTAGTGCCCCGTTTCCCCCAGCCCGGTCTAGCTCCTCTCCTTACCACTCAAGCAACCTGCTCCAAAGGCACTTCAGCAACTGGACCAGACCAGCTGGGGCCAAAGCTAGTGATGGAGAGACCAGTCCGGGTGCGGAGGGCAGGCGTCCGACTGACGGAAACAAGCCCAAGCGCTGGATATCCTTCAAGAGTTTCTTCCGCCGGCGGAAAGACGAGGATGAACAGAAAGAGAAAATGGAGAGAGAGAGGAAAAAGGGAAGTTGTTGGGATTGGATGGGACTGTCATTACTGTACTGCCTCCTCCACCTCTACAGAGACAGCACTGGTTTTCAGAGTCCAAGACAGATGACCCTCACCAGAAACCCACGATCATATTCACCTACAAATCAGAAAGCGTCACAGGTGGAGAAGAGGCAGAGCTTCGGGTTGAGGAGCACAAAGATGGTATCGCAGCAGAAGGTGCAGCTTCCAATCTGTCGACTCCACCTAAAAGCAGAGCCAGTCTTCTCATTAGCAAAGTCATGAAGTAAGCCATCATTCACTGTCAATCCCCCCCCCCTCTCTCTGTCTCTTAGCATTTTAAAGAGCCCCTATCATAGCATTTGAAATGTTCCTATTTTTGTTTTAGGAGTTCCCAAAAACAGTTTAACGTGCATGTAAGGATAAAAAACACTTTATTTGTCTTTATAATATGCTTTTACTTTTAACTGATTTGCTCAACGACTCCCAAATGATTAGTTCGACGATTAATTTTCCCAAACACCTCGCCGGAGTGACGCGAATCTGCGGCGATTAGTTAAATGACCCAGTCAGTTGTTTTTGGTAAACCGTAGGCAGAGACTGTCGGCAACGGAACACCCATAACCAGGATTATAGCTTGTCAAGTGTTTCAAATTGTATACAGTGTTTGAACAAACGTGTCAGAAAAAGTGCACTTTCCACACGGCCCCTTACTCGCGTCTCCGTCAAGAGCAAGCTTTCCGGCGAAACTCACATTGCAGCGGCTTTTGAGGGGCAGTGCTTATTATATAGAGCAAAGTCATATTTGGCTAACACATATTTGGTTTACACCCGTTCGCGCAGTTGGGAGCGGCCAATGAGCTAATGTTTTGTATCTGACTACGTCACGACGAAATAGCTAATGACTCGTTTCAAAAACAATTCATCTCGTAGACTCAGAGTCGACTCACTTTTGAAAGACAATAACTTTATATACGGTGCACTTTCAGATATAAATCTGTGCAGGATGTTTTCGTTCACTTAGAGCTATATTCCACACCATATGAACAGTCATTTTCAAAAATCCATGATAGGGGCTCTTTAAGATAGAAACAGTATTTCTTTGTGCTTATCTTGCTGTATGTCTTAGTATGTGTTTTGTTGCATGGCCTTCATAGTCGTCCCAGATGAAATGCAAAAAAGTTTTTGAGATTAGGGTATGTTAGCTTAGCAGGCTGACTTGCTAAACCTAAAAAAAATAAAAATAGAAAGAAAGAGAAATGTTTAACTTAAGAACTTAAAATACATTAATTGATCATTTTTTCCATTTAATTGGAATTGTAGCTTAATTGTAAGTTTTGATTTCTAATTATTCTGTCTTCAGGTCATATTTAATTATTAATTTTCATCTTAGTAGTAGTAACTAGGTGATTTCCTAACTATATAAACCACTTCCTGTTATTTTAGTCATACCTGTGTGTGGTCTGCGAAAGCAAAGGACTTTGATCCTGATATGTCACAATTGTGAGCTGATGAACAACCACAGGTAGATGTCTGTTAAGGGTTAATCATGTAGGGGAGATATTCATATCGAATGTTACAGCAGAGGGAGGAGGAATAAGAAAACAGAATCCAAGAGAGATATGTCTTAAGTATTTGAAAGCAAGGAATTTCTGTTTCTGATTTTAACTTTTGTTGTCTTTGACTTTATCAAATGGGTGACTGTGTGAGCCAATATGGTGGGTAAGCATTACTTCCTCAAATTATTTTTAAACAAATGACCACTTTACTGAAGCCCTTAGCTGGGTGCTTGTTTCAGTTGGTGTGTGTGAGCGAGTGTTTGCAGAGCGTTATCTGCCCTTTGTAAGAGAAAGAGATAGTTCAGACACGTTGATTCAGGTTCTTTTAACAAGTTCAAACACCCAGATAATCTCAGTTGAAGAAAAACACTTTTATTGAGGTGATATCTTCCCTTGTGTGTTTACAACACATTTTTTAACTTTGATTTCAATAGAAGCATTAGGAATCTTATCTTTATTTTTCCAAAAGAACACCTTTCCATATTACAGATTTTTGAGGGTGTCATACCTTAATGTAACAGAGTGTTAATATGTCCAGGCATGCTCTGCCTGCAGAAGATTCCTCCCATTTAGCGTTCCTGGACTGGTTATTTAGTAGAGTAAGGTTGGCACTGGGATACACTAGGGATGGTGAATTGGAATGTACTGTGTGTTTGATTTAGTCGAGTATAGATGGATGCCATCATGCTACTAACTAAAGCACTCTCATTTACTCACTCCCATGACGTTCTATAACCGTATGACTTTATTTTTTCAGGAAGTAAACTGACTTGCTCTTTCAAGCTTATAAAAAGGTGCAAGAGCACCATCATAAAAAGTGGTCCATCCGACTTGTACAAAGTCTTATCCAGCCATATGATTTATTTGAGTAAATAGACATTATTAACTGATAGTCATATGGGTTTGGAACAAAGTCACAGTGAGTAAATAATAACAGATTTTTTTTATGGACTATCCCTTTAAAAGTAGCTTTGTAGAAGTACTGCATCCTCAATTTCTAAATTCTAGCTGTTTAGGTTTGAAATCTTTGGGCTGGAATAATTCTCAAATCTCAATCGTTGTTTGTATCTCTTTCATTCAGTCAGCTTCCAGTTCAGAATACTGGGATCTCATCAGGCACCTCTCTTCCTGCTAAGCTGGAGCTGTCGCCCTGCGTGAGCCTCCTGCCTCCTGTCCGCCCCAGCGTCGCCCACCTCAAACAGCGGCAGCCAGGCAGAGCGAGAGGAAGAGGGATTCGCTGACACCATCTCACACTCTCCAGCGTCCAGCAGCTGCAGGGCCACGTACACCAACCTGGGTAAGTCAAACACACACACACGCACACACATTGATGGGTCACTTTGTGTGCTCTGTCCATTTATTTGGGCCAGCGGCTGGAGGTTCTGACCTGATTTTGCCGGCTCACCTTGATAAATTTAGGTTGTCATGGTAGCAGCATGTGCACGAGCATTTCTAGACTCATAAACAAGATCACTCTCGCAATCTGTCAATAGTCATTTAGCTGACTGAGTTTATGAAGTTTGAGCGGTAAAAGAAGGTATTTGTCTCTTTCTATTTTAGTTTTATTTGCATGAATTGTACCTCAGTGTATTTTATGTAGTTTTGCTTGCATGAAATGTAAATTACAACATTAAATATTATTTTATATGTCCTAGAAATAGTGTGAAATCTTAAAGATTTCTTATTTTATGTCTTTTGTAAAATTCTAACACATTTGTTCATTTTTGATTTTGAATTGCATTTTCATTTCAGTTTTCATTGTGGTCTCAAACCTTTGGATGGCATGACAATCTATAAATAATTATGATTTATGGTATGGCTGACGACTGATATGAATATAGTTCAATACTGTTTTTCCTGTTGTTGTTTTTTTACAATGAAGTAAAATTACAATGCACATGAAAATGATTATATTGCACAGAAAATACTTATTGTAACCCGACATGAAGATTTAATAATATACTGTTAGATTAGGGAAAGATAAATCTTAAAATGAACTGGAACAACAAAATTAAAATTGATTATACCCTGAAAATAACCTCAAAAAATACTTTTTCCCCCACAAAATACTGGTTGTCTATTTAATGATTTTGCACACATGAGGTTCAATGTGACAAAATGCAGAAAAATTCTTACAAGCTGCCAGAAATCAATGTGAAATGTGGAAATCAGGGATTTTTGGGGGGTTTTTGGGACTTGAATAGTCACAGCTCTGAGTGACTGTCAGATTATCAGACCAAGTGTGTCTAAATGGAGCTGTATGGCTTCACACAGTACATGAGAATAAAAAATCATGCATTTTATGCATTTTCAGCTTTCCCGAGAGAGTTTGGTTGCTGATGGCTACTTCCTTCCCTCATTATTATTTTGCAGAGTTGACCTGATATTATCTCACATTATAGCATTGCTGATGAACCTCTGAACTGCATAGCAGAACAGGTCTCCAAGGGGTTAAAGTGCTGCCTCTAATTTCGTACCACTGACTCTTTGATCGTTTTATAGACGTGACCTACAAAAATCCCTGTCCTGGTGAAAGGGCCTCGGAGGAAGCCCCACTCTGATTATTGGGAGATTAAAGCAGATTAGTGAAGAATGTTAGATGAGGTTTCACGCTGGTAAATAATTCCTAACTCGTATCCCACGTTCCTGCGGATGGAGCGTGTGTGAAATGATTTAAGGCTGTTCATCCAGTAAATGGGAACATGTAATGGCAGGATCAAGGTTAGACAATGCAGCTTTTAAAGGAAATCCAATAGTGCACCAGTTAAGCTTTGTTGTTCAGAAGGATTCAAAAATGATCTCATTTTCTTTTGATATTCCTCTCAAATGTCACTGAGAATCCTCATCTCCCGGTCTACAGGTCAGTCCAGGGCCAACATGATCCCTGTGAAACATCCCAGACATCCTAAAGCATCTGATGACACGTTAACCTCTGACCCAGAGGTCACCGAACCCACGAATAAATCCACACCACCTCCCCTGCCCAAAAAGTCAGTCCCACGGGCGCAAACAGAGCCATCCGCTCTAGGTAGAGAACTCTCTGCTCCGCGACCCCAAAGGAGAGGCCAGACCAGGCGGGACCAGTCTGAGCGTCGCCAATCCCTCTACGATCTCGAGCTCTACATGGGACACGACCAGTCAGAGCTCCTCACTGAGCTCAGAGGCGCGACATCCCGACGAATCCGGGGACTCCCTGGAGCGTCCCGTGGGTGGGCGGAGCCTATCTTGCCTGACCAACAGCAGCTCCATGCAGGGATGTGACCGGCGGGGCTACCGCAGCACAGAGAGCCTGACGGCCCGGACACAAGCGGCGGGGAGACCCGCTAAAGGCCAGAAACAGGTACCGTCTAGAGGCATGGAGAGCTGGGAGGAAGTGGTCGGGAGGATCCGAGGTCTGCACACGGACACCCTTCGTAAGTTGGCAAACAGATGTGAAGATCGATTCATGGCTGGACAAAAAGATCATCTGCGCTTCGGGACGGACAGCTGGTCTCACTTCCGGCTGACTGCGGGGAAACCCTGCTGCGAGGCAGGAGACGCCGTGTACTACACAGCATCTTTCGCCAGAGAACCTCTGGTGAACTACGCTGTCAAGGTGAAAGCTCAGTCTTATACATATTTACTGCGTGTAAAATCTTTTAAAGGAAAAGTTCACTTCAGAATGAAAATTCTGTCATCATTTACCAGGGTTGCACAGACTCTCACAGCCAAAATACGAAATTTTTTCTCCCCTCTCAATCCGTTCATTTTCTGTTGATGACTAGACAACAGCGTATTAATGACAGGAGAGCCCACAGCTGTAACATCTGCCTACAGTGTCGTTCTCACAGTATTCTCTGATTGTTGATTCGCTGAAAACCTTGCACCTGATACGCCAGTTGCATGTGTAAAGTTCAGAGAGTGTTCAGAGCATAGGTTTGGAGTCGGAGCCCACTGATGCACATTTGAAAGTTTGGATGACAATCATGGTAAGCAGAATCAGATAATCAAAAGGGTGTACCTTGTCACTAATGTTGTAGCTTATCAGTCTGTGTGCCCAGAGTACAGACTTACTATAGTTGCAAACGTTGACGGACATGCGTTAATTATAATTCTTGCTCGATAAGAATAGACTCATGGTACAAATGACGTTTTGACAAATCGGCAATTAAGTGGTATTTTAAAAATTATTAAAGGTTGTCCAGATTGTGTTGAGCCTGCCACACTCAAATGCAGATGCTGAGCGCACCTTTTCAGTTATTGGCCTAAACAAGACTGACCCCACAGACTGTCACTTGATGGCACACTGTGATGGGAAGTTCGGAAACATTTACTGACTCGCTTGTTCAATCTCGTTTATTAAAATGTACAGTTTTGTTCATTTAAAGGGCTTTAAATGTTATACTTTTTATACTTTTTTTATACAGCCAAATTCCCAAATTTTACTTAGTTTATACTAAGTAAACAAGGACTGACATTTTTAGGGTTAGGGACCGGGTTAACAAAAATGTCTCCGCGCGCACTGAAATTGTACAGTCTAACTCCAGCCAAAGTCCCTGCATTTCCTGACCCTCAAGTTGTTTCAAACTTGAGTGAATTTCTTCTACTGCTGAACACAAAATAATTTATTTTGAAGACTGTCAGTAACCAGACAGTTGATGGACCCCGTTAATATAGTAGGGAAGAAAATTACTAACTCAATGGGGCCCATCAACTGTTACTGACATTCTTCAAAGTATCTTCTTTTGTGTTCAGTGGTAGAAAGAAATTCACACAGGTTTGAAACAACTTGATGGTGAGAAAATGATGACAGAATTTTAAAGGGATAGTTCACCCAAAAATGAAAATCCGGTCAGTATTTACTCACCCTCATGTTGTTCCAACCCGTAAGACCTTCGTTCATCTTCAAAACATGAATTAAGATATTTTTGATGAAATCTGAGAGCTGGATCACTCCTGCATACTAGTCCATAGGCTTCTTGAGGAATTGAAACGGCCTCAAAAAGTTATTAAAGACATCGTTAAAATAGTCCAAGTGACTACAGTGGCTCAATCTTAACTTTATCAAATGGCGAAAACTTTTTGTGCTCAAAAAACAACAAAAATAACGACTTTATTTCGACTATTCGTTTACTTCTCTCTCTGCCTCGAGTCAGGTTACTAGTTTAATAACGTAAGCTTCTGTTATTGTACGTTACACGCATCACACACATGACCAGCGTCGGCCAATAGTGAGCCTACGTGTGACGTAGCTCTACGCTATCACACTACGTTAACTGACTAGAGGCAGCATAGAGAAGGAAGTGAATAGTTGAAATAAAGTCGTTATTTTTGTTTTTGCATTTCTACGTCTGTTTGATAAAGTTAAGATTGAGCCACTGTAGTCACTTGGACTATTTTAAACGATGTCTTTAATAACTTTTCGAGGCCGGCAAGTTTCAATCCCTCAAGAAGCCTATGGACTAGTATGGAGGAGTGATCCAGCTCTCAGATTTCATAAAAAATGTCTTAATTTGTGTTCCGAAGAACGAAGGTCTTACGGGTTTGGAATGACATGAGGGTGAGTAAATACTGAAAGAATTTTCATTTTTGGGTGAACATATCCCTTTAATTTTGAAGTGAACTAATCGTTTAAGCCTGGAAAGTCAAGTAATGGCCACTTGTGCAATGTACAGCTCATTAACATTGCTTCTAACAAGAACAGCAAGAAGTGATTCGACTAACTGATGATTGAGTCTGATGTGGTCTTGCTCAGCTAATGGATTCGATACTTTAAGCAGAATAAAAAACAGCACATAGTTTGTCCCAGTGCATTATGAAATTATCTGAGATGGATACATTTGTTTCTTTTAGTCCAAAAAATAATCTTATTTTAGCAAGCCACTAATTATCCTGCTAATTATGCTATTATTGTTAATTGCCATTACTGTGGCTTACATAGACAATTGAATGGCTTATAAACCATAGAGTAACTCTGACAAAGATGGGCAAGTACTTCTCTGAGTTTTGCAACTTTAGGCTGAATCCCAATTCATCCCTTGGCCCTACCCCTTGTTTTCGAGTGCACCTCTTGGCCCTTAAAACGGAGTTACAAGGGCCAAGGGGTTGAAATATTCCCTCACGAAATGGAACAACCCTTCATGAACCCGATACGTCATCAGTCGTCGGCGATGGCTCTGCCGTTACAGAGTTTTTACAGGATTTCTCCATGACAACAACTGACAATCAGCGCAGCTGCTTTTAACTTTGAATAAACATGATGATTATAACATCCCTTCCTCGAAATGTATGTCTTTTCTGATTGGAAAGGTAATTTATTATACCATTTCTTAATTTAAGCGACTATAGTGTTATTATAAGAGTAAATAAAGTGCGTGGTGGAAATCATCTGGCGCTAAATTTAAATGTTTAACCGTTTGCGATCCATCTCGCCGGAGATTTCCGATGCATTCCGATGAACTTTCTCTTAGCCCTCCGTTTGGAGTGTGCCTCTGAAAAATCTCAGTTTCGAGGGCTATGTAGCCCTACCCCTTCGCCCTACCCCTCGATCTCAACAAGAATCGGGACACCCTACCCCTAGACGTGAACACGCAAAACGGAGGGATAGGGCTAAGTGGTAGGGCCAAGGGTGAATTGGGATTGAGCCTTAGCTCTTGGCAGTTTTCCTTTGATACCTTGTAATGAAGCCTATGTAGAGATAAATTTTCTCTTCCTGCCTGATCTCAGATCTGTCGGGGTGTGGTGAAGGAGACCCAGCAGCAGTTTTTTCACAGCCTGGCAGTCCGGCAGAGTGTCGCTGTGCACTTCAACATCCAGCAGGACTGTGGGCACTTCCTGGCAGATGTTCCTGCCCGCCTGCTTCCTTGGGAGCGAGAGGAGGATGGAGAAGACGAGCGAGGCGGTACGGAAGGAGGAGAAGAGGGGAAAGGAAAGGAGGAAGAGAGAGACGCGTCAGGACCGGGCGGGAAACTCTGCAGCCGCGTTGTGGTGATCACCCGCGAGGTGCCGTTCCAGACGGTGGCGGATTTTGTCCGCGAGGGCGTGGAGCGACACACGCGAAGCCCTGAGCTGTACGAACGGCAGGTGTGTCTGCTCCTGCTGCAGTTGTGTGCGGGACTCGAGCACATGAAACCCTACCACGTCACGCACTGCGACCTACGCCTCGAGAACCTCCTCCTGGTGCACTGTCAGCCCGGGAACCCTTGGAACCTGGAGCTGCTGGAACCGAACAACAACACGGCGTCTGGTTCTTCCTCCACCGCGGCTTCCGCTTGTCCCGCCCGCCTCATCATCAGCAACTTCTCTCAGGCTAAACTCAAGAACGTGGTGCTGGAACCTGCTTCGCTCCGAGACCAGTCCCGTCTGGCACCAGAGCTCCTCACTGCCACTCAGTACCGCAAGTGCGATGAATTCCAGACCGGCATACTGATCTACGAGATGCTGCATCGACCCAATCCGTTCGAGGAAAGTCCGGCGCTAAAAGAGAGGGAATACTGCAGCTCTGACTTGCCCCAGATCCCACTGCGCTCTCTCTACTCTAACGGCCTTCAGCAGCTCGCCACGTTACTGCTCAACCCCAACCCTTCCGAGCGCATCCAGATGGGGGACGCCCGGGCGTGTCTGCAGTGTCTGCTGTGGGGCCCGCGAGAGGATCTGTTTAATTCGCTGAACCCTCCTGCCGGGACAGTCCAGCGCCACACCGTCCTGCAGAACTGGCTAGACCTGAAGCGAACGCTTATGATGATCAAGTTCGCCGAGCGTTCTTTGGACTCGGGCTGTGGCGTGAGTCTGGAGGACTGGTTGTGCTGTCAGTACCTGGCCTTCGCCAACACCGAATCTCTCAGCAGAGTGATCAAGATCCTGCAGCAGCCACAGGGCGTGCTTATCTGATATCATTTTATTTGAGGAAACCATATCATCTGACTCTGGGTTTGCGTTACTTTTAAAGGGTTAGTTCACCCAAAAGTGAAAATTCTGTCAGTATTTACTCACCCTCATGTTGTTCAACCCCCGTAAGACCTTCGTTCATCTTCGGAAAACAAATTAAGATATTTTTAATGAAATCTGAGAGCTGGATCACTCCTGCATACTAGTCCATAGACTTCTTGAGGAATTGAAACTTGCCGGCCTATAAAAGTTATTAAAGACATTGTTAAAATAGTCCAAGTGACTACAGTGGCTCAAATCGTAACTTTATCACGCGGCGAGAAAACTTTTTGTGTGCAAAAACAAACAAGAATAACTTTATTTCAACTATTCACTTCCTTCTCTATGGACCTCTAGTCAGTTAACGTAGTTTGATAGCGATAGCTGTTATTGTACGTCATGCATCACACACATGACCAGCGTCGGCCAATAGTGAGCCTACGTGTGATGTACAATAACAGAAACTTACGTTATTAAACTAGTAACCTGACTCGAGTATTAGTTGAAAGAAAGTCGTTATTTTTTTTTTTTACACACAAAAAGTGTTCTCGTCACTTGATAAAGTTAAAATTGAGCCACTGTCGTCACTTGGACTATTTTAACGATGTCTTTAATAACTTTTCAAGGCCGGCAAGTTTCAATCCCTCAAGAAGCCTATGGACTAGTATGGAGGAGTGATCCAGCTCTCAGATTTCATCAAAAATATCTTAATTTGTGTTCCGAAGATGAACGAAGGTCTTACAGGGTTGGAACAACATGAGGGTGAGTAAATACTGACAGATTTTCATTTTGGGTGAACGAACCACCCATGCAGAGAGTTCGGTTTGAACCGTTTACAGGATGAAAAGTGACAACGTGAAGTCATGTTTAACTCCACAGATAATGGCACATTTATAGAGCTGCTTTTATAAACAAAGTGAAACTGCATGACGTGTGTGTATGTGTGAGCGTGTTGTGGGTTTTCCGCCAGTGTGTTTAGTTATGCTTTTCTGGACTCGTGTATATCAGCAGAAAACCACTGATCCAACATCAGCTGCTGCATTATGATTTATGATTCTCATGAAACTATTGGATAACTATTATGTAATCATCACATGTTGGAGTTTGTGTAAAGAGCCCCTAAAATAAGGGTCCTCCATTAGGTCACTGAATGAATGAAATTTAGTCTAACATGCCTTACTTTATGTGTCTGTATGTATGTATATATATATATAGAGAGAGAGAGATTAATGGAAAGAGGCGAAAACGTTGTTTAATCAGTCATTTCAATCAAATGTTTTTAGCAGATCCTGATATATCATACAGATTCGTTCGAGAGTACAGATTGGATATTTTTCTACCACAAGAGCACACTGTAAAGTTTACCAAAGACTAAACACTCTGAACCACACAGAACAAAACAATATTTTTGCATTTTACAAAAAGAGCAGATATTAACACCCTCCCTTATAAAGAAAGTGTCCTTATGTACCGAAAACAAATGCAGTTTGGTTCTTTAGTAGTACTTAAAGGGTTAGTTCACCCAAAAAATGAAAATTACTCACCCTCATGTTGTTCCAACCCCATAAGACCTTCGTTCATCTTCGCAACACGTATTAAGATATTTTTGATGAAATCTGAGAGCTGGATCACTCCTGCATACTAGTCCATAGGATTCTTGAGGGATTGAAACTTGCTGGCCTCGAAAAGTTATTAAATACATCCGTTAAAATAACAACAAAACTTAACAACGTAAAAAACAACAAAAATAACAACTTTATTTGACCTATTCATTTACTTCTCTCTGGGCCTCGAGTCAGGTTACTAGTTTAATAACGTAATCTTCTGTTATTGTACGTCACACGCATCACACATGACCAGCGTCGGCCAATAGTGAGCCTACGTGTGACGTAGCTCTACGCTATCACACTACGTTTAACTGACTAGAGGCACATAGCTAAGGAAGTGAATAGTTGAAATAAAGTCGTTATTTTTGTATGTTTTGCGCACAAGAAGTGTTATCGTCATTTGATAAAGTTAAGATTGAGCCACTGAAGTCACTTGGACTATTTTAACGATGTCTTTAATAACTTTTCGAGGCCAGCAAGTTTCAATTCCTCAGGAAGCCTATGGACTAGTATAGCAGGAGTGATCCAGCTCTCAGATTTTATCAAAAATATCTTAATTTGTGTTCCGAAGATGAACGAAGGTCTTACGGGGTTGGAAAAACATGAGGGTGAGTAAATACTGACAGATTTTCATTTTTGGGTGAACTAACCCTTTAAAAGTACATAAGAGCATTAGTACATACATTTCCAATCACAGAGATCAAAACTAGAGTCACTCCAGATTCAGATCGTAGTGTTCACACTTGAACTGCTTTTGAGACGCATCTGGATTAATCTAACCCTGACCTTACAGAATTACGAACCGAATATCGCTATACGGATGTATCGTGCAATCATTAAAAGTAAGTGTTAACATTTGTTACAGTATTTTAGATATATTTAACGCACTTGTTATTCTCAGCATGCAGTTATTCTTTATCTTCCTGTTTCTGTTCGGCACATAATTGATGAGAATGCGAGCTCTGGGATCAGACCCCCAGCCTCATGTGAGGATATTTGATTGTGTGTGTGTGAATCATTAGTTTGAACCAGGGACGGCACATTCTTCAGCATTTTGTCCTTGTTATAGTGTTATTTTGATGCGTGAGTGTGTTTAAGGCAATGCCAATGCAGAGATGGACATTAGAGTGAAAATTTCAAAGTGTATACTTTTTTTTCGAGTATGTAGTATGCTAGTATTGCTATATATATATATATATCAAATGAATGCATTGTTTGTATGGAAGTGTTAACATCTAGCTAACTGTATTACATTTATTTAAAACTGCTGTGGCAACTTTGGCCTTTGGATGTATAATTTTTCACTATTACAACATAAAAAAGTGTTACAATCCCTCAATCCTCTTACGCACAAGTGGATTATGGGTAATAAGGCGTCCACAGAAAGAGTATTTCACACAGTATGCAAATTGGGATGCAGATATTGTCACGGTTCCCTGTTTTTAGCTTTATTTCTTTATTTAGGTTGAAAGAAAGGGATTTAATGATTGATGGTTCGTGTGAGGTCATTGGATAGAGTCTCTGTCAATCACAGAAAAGGGCGGGAACATTGGTCTTCTCCTGTCTTCCATTTCCAAAGCTGCAGTTACAGTTCAATTACAATGTTGTGTGTGTGTGAGAAAGAGATATTTCAGTGTCCGTCACGCTGAATGTTTAGAAATGTGTTGTATTGATTTATATTTGTATATAATAATTTGAGTGTAGTTTAAATTCGTTTTAGCATTACGGGCACAAATCTGTGTCACTCAACTTGAGCGAGAGAGTGAAAGTATCAGCAGATGTCTGTAACGGGAGAACGTGTGCGAGTGTGTTTTTCCTCGTCCACCAGTTTCATTCACATTATTTCACTGAAATCATGTATTTACTGTTATTTACAAACGTTTATTTGCCAGAACTGCTTTTTACCTACAACTGCATATCTCATGGTATTTAGCTCTACATTACTGAGTTAACTGCTCATAATAAAACTATGAATATGTTTTTAAGCAAGACTTGTTTGTGTTTGTTTGTTGTGGTAAAAAGTTATAACCTGCTATTGTTTCCTTAGAGCTATTTGTACCTTATTTATTAACCCGTAAAAAAATAGTTTTGTCGATGTAAATTGTTGTATATGGTTCAGTGATGTTAAAGGTACAGGTACACTTTTAGCTCTCGAACGGTTAGAAAACAAAGCTGTGTATTTTGCAGAATAACATTTTGATTTTATAATTTTAGTGTATGCTAATAAAATATTTTATGATAAAAAGAGACAAGCAATGTCACAGGTTTTGTCCAGAAGCCATGAAATGTCTTTTTTTTATTTTTTATTATAGCTTTTTATTGTTACGACAAAAATAGAAAAAAATAATAATGCAAAATGTTGACATTTATTGGTCAGTCAGAACCAAGGCGTAAATAATATTAAATAAGCTTCATAGCACTTTTATAAAAATGAATTATCTTTAATAAACATATCAATGTTTTTTTCTTTTTATGTAGCCTAATTTGTCTTACTTTATACTTAAAGGAGTAGTTCACTTTAAAAAAACTTTTGCTGATAATTTCCTCACCCCCATGTCATCCAAGATGTCCATATAATTCTTTCTTCAGTCGAAAAGAAATTAAGGTTTTTGATAAAAAACATTCCAGGATTTTTCTCCATATAATGCACTTTACTGGGAACCAAACGGTTCAAGGTCCAAAAGACACTTTCAGTACAAACTGCAAACTGTTCAAAGGGCTTTAAAGGATTCCAAATGATGATTAAGGGTCTTATTAAGTGAAACGATCACTCATTTAATACAAAAATAATAACAAAGTTTAAGTTTTATAAGCTCAAATGCTCGCCTTGCTCTGTTGTGTGTGTCTCTCATGTTCGAACTTGTTCATCAAAATGAACGAATCTTTTCCGAGTCAATTCATTCGTTTCGTTCGTTGAATGAACCAAATGACTCGGAAAAAGATTTGTTCATTTTGATGAACAAGTTAGAACAGGAGAGTCACGAACGCGCATCACAAAACAGAGCAAGGTGACCATTTGAGCTTATAAAACTTAAACTTTGTTGATTATTTTTTAAAATGAGCAATCGTTTCACTTGATAAGACCCTTATTCATCGATCCTGGAATCGTTTAAAGCCCTTTGAAAAGTTTCCAGTCTGCATTGAAACTGTCTGTTGAGCCTTGAACCGTTTGGTTATCAGTAAAGTGCATTATGTGGTGAGAAATCCTGTAATATTTTTCAAAAATTAATTTATTTTCGACTGAAGAAAGAATGACATGGATATCTTGGATGACATGGGGGTGAGTAAATTATCAGCAAACGTTTTTGTATAAAAGTGAACTACTCCTGCTGTTTTAGTTTATGGCCACTAGAGGGCACACACCACATAAATCATCCCTGTTAATGTAATACGGCCCAGCACTTCAAGCTCATAAAGTGTGTGTAATCTTCTGATGCCCTTTTCAGGTTCACGGCGAGTAAACAACGCCATAACAATAATAACACACTGACAATCTTCTCTCATTCAAAAAAAAAACATATTACATAACCAAAACAGCATCACAGTTCCTGGTAGGCTTATCTGAGTTTTCAAGGAACTGAACCTCTTAAGCATCTTTAGCACCTTATCATCTTGTGAGAAATGGAAAGGAACATTATTATGACGATGATGTTAGTATATGAAGGATTATGAAGTGTGAGTCAGTGTTTAAGCCTGTGTGAGTTCACCAGGGGACATGACGCTTCTGTTATTATACACACGTGAATCTTAGTTCAATCTGACACCGAAGAACATACGATACACACACACACACACACACACACATCTTTCGACTCACAGACACTACCATAAACTACAGGTAAGACAATTTCCAGATATACCAATTTACAGTTTACTATGCAAATGTTGTAATGTATAAATATTATATTCAATATATTAAATTTGTTTTACACCAGTGATTGAGCATCACATTACTATTACATAGCAAAATATCACATTATTTCATTCTAAATATTACAATTATATCAAAGTTAAAGTGAATTTCTTAATAAGTGTTTATTAAAATGGCATTATCCACAGTATTATTTTGCAGCAAAATCATTTGTAGTTTCTAATTTAAAGTTTTTCGTTTTTACTACAATAAGGTGAAGTGAGTATCATATTATTAGTATTTAGTTTTGGGTGTAATTGATTATACTGAATAATTATTTTTCTTTTGAAAAGGCAAAGTAAGGGATTGCTCTTATTTTTTCTGTATTTATATTAATAACCTCTGATGTAAATGCGTTAAATAAATATAGTCTAGAACAATTCTATATAATACAATCAACATTTTATTGTCTAAATATGTTTTTAGTGTAACCTTCACCCTTATAATACTTTGGTCAGTCCAAGAATAATTTATAATTTAATATCTGTCCTTGTATTGTTCAACTGTTTTTAGGTTGTTATGGGATTTAAAAAATAATTAATAATAATACATTTTAGAGAGATAAATTAGTACAGTAATGTAATTACACTGTTGAAGATGTAGCTAGTATTTAATTTTTTTTTAGAGTAAAAAAAAACCAACACTGGTATTATGATGTAGTTTTTAATTGTATTCATGGAAACGCATCTTTATACTTAAAAAAGTCATCCGTGTGTATCATAAGTGTATCATATGCATGGAAATGTGGCTAAACATGTGGCTATGTCTGACTGAGATCCTGATTATCATAAACATTATTAACTTGCCTAAACTGTTGATGTCAGCAGAATGTCGAGTCTGGATGAGGTTCCATTTAAAGTCGCACTGGACTCTATGGAGACACATTTGGGTCGGAAAGAGACGGTTGCAGCTCCAGAGATGAAGATCCCAGATTGTGCTCAAATACTGCGTGATACAAAGGTCAGAATACCAACAATAAACTTACAACTAATATTGTACAATATGTAGGATATTCTTTCACTTAAAGGAGTAGTTCACTTTAAAAAAAACTTTTGTGGATAATTTACTCACCCGCATGTCATCCAAGATGTCCATGTCTTTCTTCTTCAGTCGAAAAGAAATTAAGGTTTTTGATGAAAACATTCCAGGATTTTTCTCCATATAATGGACTTCAATGGGAACCAAACGGTTCAAGGTCCAAAAGACAGTTTCAGTGCAAACTGTTCAAAGAGCTTTAAACGATTCCTGACGATGAATAAGGGTCTTATCAAACGAAACGATCACTTATTTAAAAAAAAATACAAAAAAACAAAGTTTAAGTTTTATAAGCTCAAATGCTCGCCTTGCTCTGTTCTGTGACGCGGGTTTGTGACTCTCCTGTTCGAACTCGTTCATCAAAATGAATGAATCTCTTTCTGAGTCAATTTGTTCATTTCGTTTGTTGAATGAACCAAATGACTTGGAAAAGATTCGTTCATTTTGATGAACGAGTTCAAACAGTAGAGTCACTCAGAACAGAGCAAAAAATTTGAGCTTATAAAACTTAAACTTTGTTATTTATTTATTTATTAAATGAGCGATCGTTTTCGCTTGATAAGACCCTTATTCATCACCTGGAATCGTTCTAAAGCCCTTTGAACAGTTTGCACTGAAACTGTCTTTTGGAACTTGAACCGTTTGGTTCCCATTGAAGTCCATTATATGGAGAAAAATCCTGAAATGTTTTCATCAAAAACCTTAATTTCTTTTTGACTGAAGAAAGAAAGACATGGATATCTTGGATGACATGGGGTGAGTAAATTATCAGCAAAAGTTTTTTTTAAAAGTGAACTACACCTTTAATGCTCACATGTTGTCCTGTTCGACAGTATTCATTCTCTCTGGAGAAACGGATCATGGCTATATTGGAAGAACAGCAGCGGAAGAACAGGAAGGCCAATAAATCGCCCCCGAGTGTGTCCCCCACTTGCCCACCACATTGGCTGATGTTCAGCAGCCCGCAGGAGCGCCGCTTGGTGCGCCTCAGAAGCGCAGAGTTCTGGGAACTGGGCCCACGTTCCCGTAGCCTGAGCCTCAGCGCTGCAGACTCGCGTAAGCTCCGCCCCCTGCGGACGGTCCAGTTCCTCATCGCTGACACCGACTGTGAGGGCGGCTACGGTGAAGATGACGAGGGCTCGTCTACTGAGGAAGATGATGCTCGTAGTAAAGAAAGGCCGAAGAGCTCCGGCTCACACTGCATGCGATGTTCGGTTCGTCAGACCCAGAGAGGCTCCAGCCCTCGCCCCGCCCCATCCTGCACACCCCAGAGGGCCCGACCGAGCTCTGCCTCCTCTATCAAAGACACACAGAAGCCTGTCCCGCTTTCCCTCAGCCAGACGCCGCAGGGCCGTCCTCACAGCTCCAGAGAGCCCCGCAGAAAACCTGCCGTTACGAGAACCAGCGGGCGGAGGAACTCACACACACTCTTACAGCCGAGACCCTCGTCTGCAGGACAGCTGCCCTCAGCCAGGCCTCAACCCGCCTCACATGTAATATACACACCTCATCTATACACACCTCATCATGTGTAGTATACACACCTCATCACATGTAGTATACACACCTCATAATGGTAGTATACACACCTCATCACATGTAATACACACACCTCATCACATGTAATATACACAACTCATCAGATGTAATATACACACCTCATCACATGTAATATACACACCTCATCACATGTAATATACACAACTCATCTATACACACCTCATCATGTGTAGTATACACACCTCATCACATGTAGTATACACACCTCATCATGGTAGTATACACACCTCATCACATGTAATACACACACCTCATCACATGTAATATACACACCTCATCACATGTAGTATACACACCTCATCATGGTAGTATACACACCTCATCACATGTAGTATACACACCTCATCACATGTAATATACACTACACACCTCATCACGTGTAGTATACACACCTCATCACATGTAATATACACACCTCATCACATGTAGTACACACACCTCATCACATGTAGTACACACACCTCATCACATGTAGTATACACATCTCATCACATGTAGTATACACACCTCATCACATGTAATATACACACCTCATCACATGTAATACACACACCTCATCACATGTAATATACACACCTCATCACATGTAGTATACACACCTCATCACATGTAGTATACACACCTCATCACATGTAATATACACACCTCATCACATGTAGTATACACACCTCATCACATGTAATATACACAACTCATCAGATGTAATATACACACCTCATCACATGTAATATACACACCTCATCACATGTAATATACACACCTCATCACATGTAATATACACACCTCATCACATGTAATATACACACCTCATCACATGTAATATACACACCTCATCACATGTAATATACACACCTCATCACATGTAATATACACACCTCATCACATGTAGTATACACACCTCATCACGTGTAGTATACACACCTCATCACATGTAGTATACACACCTCATCACATGTAATATACACACCTCATCACATGTAGTATACACACCTCATCACATGTAATATACACACCTCATCACATGTAGTATACACACCTCATCACATGTAGTACACACACCTCATCACATGTAGTATACACACCTCATCACATGTAGTATACACACCTCATCACATGTAGTATACACACCTCATCACATGTAATATACACACCTCATCACATGTAGTATACACACCTCATCACATGTAATATACACACCTCATCACATGTAATATACACACCTCATCACATGTAGTACACACACCTCATCACATGTAGTATACACACCTCATCACATGTAGTATACACACCTCATCACATGTAGTATACACACCTCATCACATGTAGTACACACACCTCATCACATGTAGTATACACACCTCATCACATGTAATATACACACCTCATCACATGTAGTATACACACCTCATCACATGTAGTATACACACCTCATCACATGTAGTACACACACCTCATCACATGTAGTATACACACCTCATCACATGTAATATACACACCTCATCACATGTAGTATACACACCTCATCACATGTAATACACACACCTCATCACATGTAGTATACACACCTCATCACATGTAATATACACACCTCATCACATGTAATATACACACCTCATCACATGTAATACACACACCTCATCACATGTAGTATACACACCTCATCACATGTAATATACACACCTCATCACATGTAATATACACACCTCATCACATGTAATATACACACCTCATCACATGTAGTATACACACCTCATCACATGTAGTATACACACCTCATCACATGTAGTACACACACCTCATCACATGTAGTACACACACCTCATCACATGTAATACACACACCTCATCACATGTAATACACACACCTCATCACATGTAATATACACACCTCATCACATGTAGTATACACACCTCATCACATGTAGTACACACACCTCATCACATGTAATATACACACCTCATCACATGTAATATACACACCTCATCACATGTAATATACACACCTCATCACATGTAGTATACACACCTCATCACATGTAATATACACACCTCATCACATGTAGTATACACACCTCATCACATGTAGTATACACACCTCATCACATGTAGTACACACACCTCATCACATGTAGTATACACACCTCATCACATGTAGTACACACACCTCATCACATGTAGTATACACACCTCATCACATGTAATACACACACCTCATCACATGTAGTATACACACCTCATCACATGTAATATACACACCTCATCACATGTAATACACACACCTCATCACATGTAATATACACACCTCATCACATGTAATATACACACCTCATCACATGTAATATACACACCTCATCACATGTAATATACACACCTCATCACATGTAATACACACACCTCATCACATGTAATATACACACCTCATCACATGTAATATACACACCTCATCACATGTAATATACACACCTCATCACATGTAGTATACACACCTCATCACATGTAGTATACACACCTCATCACATGTAGTACACACACCTCATCACATGTAGTACACACACCTCATCACATGTAGTACACACACCTCATCACATGTAATACACACACCTCATCACATGTAATACACACACCTCATCACATGTAATATACACACCTCATCACATGTAGTATACACACCTCATCACATGTAGTATACACACCTCATCACATGTAATATACACACCTCATCACATGTAGTATACACACCTCATCACATGTAATATACACACCTCATCACATGTAGTACACACACCTCATCACATGTAGTATACACACCTCATCACATGTAATATACACACCTCATCACATGTAGTATACACCCCTCATCACATGTAATACACACACCTCATCACATGTAGTATACACATCTCATCACATGTAGTATACACACCTCATCACATGTAGTACACACACCTCATCACATGTAGTACACACACCTCATCACATGTAGTATACACATCTCATCACATGTAGTATACACACCTCATCACATGTAGTACACACACCTCATCACATGTAGTACACACACCTCATCACATGTAGTACACACACCTCATCACATGTAGTATACACACCTCATCACATGTAGTACACACACCTCATCACATGTAGTATACACACCTCATCACATGTAATATACACACCTCATCACATGTAGTATACACACCTCATCACATGTAGTATACACACCTCATCACATGTAATATACACACCTCATCACATGTAATATACACACCTCATCACATGTAATATACACACCTCATCACATGTAATACACACACCTCATCACATGTAATATACACACCTCATCACATGTAATATACACACCTCATCACATGTAATATACACACCTCATCACATGTAGTATACACACCTCATCACATGTAGTATACACACCTCATCACATGTAGTACACACACCTCATCACATGTAGTACACACACCTCATCACATGTAGTACACACACCTCATCACATGTAATACACACACCTCATCACATGTAATACACACACCTCATCACATGTAATATACACACCTCATCACATGTAGTATACACACCTCATCACATGTAGTATACACACCTCATCACATGTAGTACACACACCTCATCACATGTAATATACACACACTCAGCCAGGCCTCAAGCCGCCTCACATGTAATATACACACACTGCAAATCCGTAAATCTTATTTAAGATTATTGTTGAGCTGATTTTTTGATTACTGGTGTGTTTTAGGATGTGCGTCCGCGGACGTCTGCAGGGCTGAAGGACGCTCCAGTAGACCTGCTGTGTGCTTTGAGTCAAGAAGAAAGGGATCTTCTTGAAGCCGTTACACAACAAGGATACACACTGCGCACTGCCATACTAGCACTGCAAAGGACAGGACCCAAGAGCCTTGATCAGGTAACACACACACTCATACACACTGCATGCAAAAGCACATAGTATAAAAATACACATCCTGTATCTGATTCTCTATTGATTTCCTCCAGATTTTGAGGTACCTGACATCATGTGATAGTCTCTGTCGGCTGGGTTATGAGAAGACTCAGGTGGAAGAAGCTTTGGAGATGTTCCAGAACTGTGAGAGCAAAGTGAGACATGGAAAAAACATCCCTCCAATGAGCATATAGCACTCCAAATACTCAACCAATCGAAATTTAGCACACAAAACACCCCTCAAACCAGTATTTAGTGCTCCAAACACTCAACCAATCAGCATCCAAGGCACAAAAGACCCCTCAAATCAGCATATAGCGCTCTAAACACTCAACCATTTGCGCATCCAGTGTGCAAAACACCCCTCAAACCTGTATTTAGTGCTCCAAACACTCAACCAATCGGCATCTAGCATACCAGACGCCCATCACACCAGTATTTTATGCTCCAAATATTCAACCTATCATCATCCAGCACAGAAAGTACCTGGCAAACCAATATTTAGTGCTTCAAACACTCAACCAGTGAGCATCCAGCGTACAAAACATACATCCAATCAGCATTTAGCAAATCAGATACGCCACCCTGATGTAGTGTATGCTTTTTTTGTTTTTCTCTCAGGCTTCAGAGTTCCTGTTTCTGCTGGCTCAGTTCTGTGAGATGGGTTTCCAGCAGAGCACCATTAAAGAAGTTTTACTGCTGCATGAGAACCATAAAGAGAGAGCCCTGGAGGAGCTTATGACCCGGAGCGGCTGAGAAACCATAATCCTCAGCTATCTCAATAACTGAATGAAATAATCCTGAGCTTCAGCATGAACAACTGAATGAATGAATTAAAGGGATAGTTCACTTTGAAATTAATTTTGGTATTTTTTTAGCTTACAAGATGCAAGATGTAGGTGTCTTTGTTTCCACAGTATTTTCAATTTTGATATTTTAGGTCAAACCGTTTGTGTCCATCAGTCATATAATGGAGGTCTATGGGGTCCACCTCAAAGTTACACGAGGTAAAAACGATATAAATACTGTTCGTTTTCTCACACAAACCACTTGTTTCGTGTCTTAGGCCATCAATGTGTGCTTACATTAACAAGTCATTAAATCATGTTTAATTTGGACTTCTCTGTGCATGCTCTCTGAGGTGGTGACCATAGACCTCCATTATATGACTGATAGACAAACAGTTTGACCTAAAAATATCAAAATTGAAACTACTGTGGAAACAAAGAGACCTACATCTTGGATGCCCTTGAGGTAAGCTAAAACATATCAAACATTAATTTCAAAGTGAACTACCCCTTTAACGAATGAATCCTCAACTCCAAGTATAAATGAGTCATCGACATGCTGTATGAGAATATGAATCAGTCTTCAGATCTATAAATTAATCTATAAATAGGCTACTTACAAATTGTTCTGAATGAATGAATCAATTGCAGATTTAATACTCCAGTCTTTCATGGAGAAGGGGTCCTTTATGTTAATGATTTTCATTGTATTATTGTTTATGTTGATGGCACATGATTAACTATAGAAGATGAATCACCTAGTTGATGAGAACCATAGTTCAGAGTTCATTATGATGAAGATTAATCACTTAGTAAAAAAGTTACAGATTCTGAAAAGGGCTGAGACAGTTTGAATGAATTTAATTAAACACTCTATTGTGTTTATTTATATTGGATCAAGAATTTAGTTTCACGATTGTATTCCACATGTTTAAAAATTAATAAAAATTGAATAATAAAAGTTGTCAAACAGTATCAGAAATTATTAACTTAGCATTTTCCCTAACAAATCAATCACAATATGATCAGTTATATCACTCAAAGTAATTCCATCCTTTTTTTATTATTATTATGCAGAAATAACAAATACAAATCAAGACAGATACACAATACAACAATACAGAGGGTTACAAACCAGAAACTTAAATAACATTAAACAAGCTTAAATGATCGACAATATTGCAGTCTTACATGCAATAGAGTTTTTAGAGTTCTTTAATGAATTTAAATACATATCAATATCTTTCTTAAAAATAAAAAAGGAGTTTACACTTGTGAGTATGCAATTTGGCAAGAAAAAGTAGCAAATTAAGGAGAAATTTTAAATGAAAGGGGTCTAATTTCATAGTCACCAAAAAAAAAAAAAAAAAAACATAATTTTTTGGTTTATACAGAAGTCTAAAGAAAGATACCTTTTTATAAAATTTGAAAAATCAACCCAAAAGATTTTGCAATAACGTTACATACATTCCCAAAACAAATGAATAATTCAAAACCGATGACACAAGGAGCACACGGGGAAATATTATTATTGAATTTAGCAAATGAATAATTAACTGGGTAGCAATTGTGAATAATTTAAACTTCAAACACTTTATTAGATAATAATTTTTTGCCGAAGAAGCCAGAAAGCCTCCCACCCTCAAGTAATTACATTCTTCAGTAAGCTACAGCTGGTTAAACTGGTCAGTCAGCTGGCTTCAAATGTCAGCCAATCAGTGCGCTGTATCTGTTATATGACGTAATTCCGCCTATCAGCGAGCATGATGTTGTTGTCTAGCTTGGTCTCGGCCAATCAGAGGCCAGAGCCGAATCAGTGCGAGGTTTGAATTTTCTTAGTCAGAAACTTCAAGCGAAGCCCGGCGTGGTGGCGTCGCATAGATCGTGAATGAAGCGTAAAATAAAAGTTTAGAAGTGTCAAAATTACGTTTATTAGTTTTAAAAATCTCATCGGAGATCTGTGGCGAAGGACAGGATGAGGAAGAGGTAAGAGGAAGAGTTTGAAGCTGTTGCCTATGTGTTTATGTGCGTTACGTTTTAGATTATTATTTAGAGCAATTTGTTCTGTGTTAGCTTTAAGTTAACGTTAGTTGTCGTCGATGCTCAGGAATTAACGTTAGTGGAAATTAGGTTGAAAATTATCGATGTGTTTTGAGTGATTTTACTTTTTTCAGTTGGTTTAAGTTAACGTTAATAAACTAACGTTAGGGTTATTTAGCATTAGCCCGGAAGTTATGCAAATACTGTTGATGTATGTTTTAAAACCGTCTTTTTCAGTAATTCCGCTATTGTTGGAAAATGTAACGCAACGATTTTATTATTTATTAATACAGACAGTGATTAGTAATGCTGCACTTTTTTAATAGTCATTTATTAATACAAATCATATGTTAATTTATAAGCATAATAATTCTCCTATTCCTTGTCAAATACAATATTTTTTTTGACAGCAATCAATAATTCTTTCCATTTTAGTGATCATTAATTAATAGAAAGTATTATTCTGCTCATTTATAAACAACATGAATCCCCTTTTCTGTTATTATCGGAACATAATGATTTTATTACGTGAGTCCGTAACAGACAGAATCAATAATACTCCACATATTTAATAAACATTTATTAATAAAAATGTTCATTCTGCTTATAAACAATTTTAGTTCTAGCAAAGGTGAACAATAATTATGCAATTATTGGAAAAATATATTTTTTATTATTCCATAACAGACCGCAATCAGTAGAGCTAAGTTACACATTTTAATGATTAATTATTGATACACATGATTATTATGCTCATTTATAAACATTGTGAAGCCCATTTATCAGTTATAATCAATAATTCTGCTATTGTTGGAGAATAAAAATATTTTATATTACTAAACACAAACAGCAATCAATAATGTTGCATGTTTTAGTTATCATTTATTAATTCAAATTATTCAGTTTATTTATAAACATCATGAACAAGAGTAATAGTTAGAGTAATGTTGTTGATTTGATCATTTATTCATTCATAATAACACTCGAATGGTGATTTTATTATTTTATTTTATTATCTTTAACTTGCAACACATATACTGTCCGCGATTTGCTATATGACCCTTTAAAGCAACACTACGTTTTTTTTACCTTAAAATAATGTTTCCAAAATTGTTTCATTAAGTCATAACAGGGTGAAAGGCACTTCTGGATTTACTTTGCTGTCCTATATCTGCTATAACCACGCTATATATAGATTGCCATAGTCGGGTTTCTGTAGTTCTGGGACATAAGAAAACTACAAATTTGACTTGCTTTACGTAAAGCGTTACAATAGTCTTATTTTTTGCTTCATTTCTGATGTCGCAACACATACATACTTTCATGAAATCAAATACTCTACCTTGTCTGTGGACATTATTCATTCGAAAGCCAGTGCTGGATACAGCAAGCATGCGATGCGACACTAAGCTAAATTATGTACAACAGCGGTAATGGACAATTCTGCTTCCAACCTGTAGGGCGACTGCAGAAGAGAAAGTTAGAGATAACAGGACATGTATTCAGTAGATCTGAACGTGTGTATTTTCAGTGAGGTCCACGCTGCAGAGTCAGTCTCGTACCTGAACAATGCTCTTGGTGAGCTGAAGGACATCTGGGAGGAGATCGGGATCCCAGAGGACCAGCGGTGTCAGCGCACAGATGCCGTTCACATGCACATCAAGGTCAGTTCAGGTCATGTGCGCTTCTCATTAACTGGAGAGAGTGGCGAACGAATCCATGTGAAATCTTCATTGTGATTCCAGAACCTGCTGGACATGATGATCGCAGAGGAGCAGGGCTTGAAGAAGCGCTTGATGACCAGTATTGAAGCTTGCAGAAAAGAGGTGGCTTGCCTGTGTGATGAACTCCAGCTGCTGGATTATCAGGTGTGTATTTTAAGTATCTCAAAGTCTCAGGGAAAAACCTGTGCCCTCTAACTCTCAGATGATCTGTTAACCCGGCCAATCAGATTGTATATCTTGTGTGTTTGGCAGGAGGAAGACGGGCTGACGATGCTGCAGTTGGAGAAGGATCTCCGTACGCAGGTCAAGATGATGCTGAAGGAGAAGAGTGGGCGTCAGAGCGAGCTGAAGTCTCTAATTCAGCAGGATCAAGATCTGTGTGACGTCCTGTGTGATGACCTCTTCCCCATCCATCCCGAAAGAGTGCCGTCACAACAGCAGCTGAACAACTACAGGCAATACATCAACACACGCAACCAGGAGAAGGTAAAACACGTTTACAAAGCTGAGTGGCACTTATACTGTCTGTTTTTTTTTTTTTTTTAGAAAGTGTGTAGTATGAAATAGGCTATATTAAAGGGATAGTTCCCTTTTTTTCTGCAGTAGTTTCAATTTTGATATTTTTAGGTCAAACCGTTCTTGTCTGTCAGTCATATAATGGAGGTCTATGGTCACCACCTCAAAGAGCATGCACAGAGAAGTCTTGATTAAACATGATTTAATGACTCGTAAGACACGAAACGAGCGGTTTGTGTGAGAAAACGAACAGTATTTATATCGTTTTTACCTCTTGTAACCACAGCCACGTCCAAGTGATTTGAGGGTGCGTGCGCTTCGGTCTGTGCAAGCGCCGGGAGTGTTATACTTTTTGTTTTCTCACACAAACCGCTTGTTTCGTGTCTTAGGTCATCAATGTGTACTTGCATTTATGAGTCATTAAATCATGTTTAATTTGGATTTCTCTGTGCATGCTCTTTGAGGTGGTGACCATAGACCTCCATTATATGACTGACAGACACGAATGGTTTGACTTAAAAATATCAAAATAGAAAATACTGTGGAAACAAAGACACCCACATTTTGGATGCCCTTGAGGTAAGCTAAAACATACCAAAAATTAATTTCTAAGTGAATTATTCTTTTAAAGGGATAGTTCACCCAAAAATGAAAATTCTGTCATTAAAGGTGCCCTATAATGTGAAATTTAATTTATTTTGGCATAGTTAAATAACAAGAGTTCAGTACATGGACATGACATACAGTGAGTCTCAAACACCATTGTTTTCTCCTTCTTACTTAAATCTCGTTTTTGAAAAACACCCCTGAAAAACAGGCGAATCTCCACATAATACCGACTGTTACGCAACAGTCGGGTTCATTAATATGTATGACCCCTAACATTTGCATACGCATACCATGTTCAGTGAAAGACGAGACGGAGCTGCCCAGCCGAAGCATGACAGTTGATCAGTGTTCGGATGTACACATGAATACAAAAGTATATTTTAGTTCCTTCATCCGAGCCTCTGAACAAACAATGGGTTAATATTATTTTCTCTGGATATTTCCAAACATTTCACCGACGACTGTTTCCTCAACTTGCCAAGAGCTGGCCTCGGATCGATCTGATGTGTTGTTGTTCAAGTTCAGACAGGTAACGTTAATCTTTCACTCAAAATCGTTCAGTACTGTTTATGCATCAGTAAGTCAAGCCAGGGACTTCACATCGTTTCTTTTAGTAGGATGAAAAAAGAATAATAATTGTGAATAAATTATATACAGAAAGCGATCAATATCTTTCCACACACCGCAAGTTTATCTGGACACTTGCCAAACTCGTTATGAATTCAATGACGCACGTTACACTGCACAATGAAGCTCTGACTGTATTTAAATGATCGTGTCTGCATTGGTGAAAAAGCATTAGACTAGAGAGAGCAGAAACTGCATTGCATTGATAATATCTTCTTCCTCGTGATCGACAGACTGTCCTCTGCTTGCTTAACACAGCAACATTTTATGTGATGGGAATAGATAATATCAAAAACATCTCACGATTTGTTAATCTCAATAGCTGTAATAGTAAAACCTATAATAGCTGTAGTAAAATTATTGAGAGAGTTTCACATGTAATACATAGCTATTTCATAAGCAAGCATGTCAGCCAATCACAGCAGAGGCCGGTTACACACAGCAGACACGCCCCTTCAAACAAAGCGTTCAAAGCAGAGGCTAAACTCAGGCTAGGAAAAATGCCTTTCATTTCTAAATTATGACTATTTTTGATCTAAAAAACATACTAACATTATAAGGGCAACCCAGGAAACTTTATAAAATAATTAAAAAAAACATTCTAGGGCACCTTTAATTACTCTCCTCATGTAATTCCAAACCTGTAAGACTTTTATTCATCTTCTGAACACAAATGAAGATTTTTTTTTTTTTGAAGAAATCTGAGATTTCTGTAACTCCATTGATTCCTACACAACTGACACTTTGAAGCTTCAAAAGTTCTTAAAGAGATTGTCGAACTAATCCCTATGAATTGAGCGTTTTAGTCCAATGGTTCTGAAGAGACTCGATTGCTTTATATGATGAACAGATTCAATTTAGACTTGATTTCTGAAGGATCATGTGACACTGAAAACTGGAGAAACGTTAAAAGTTCAGATTTACATTTTCAAAAATGGAAATTATTCCAAACTTTTGTCCACTAAAGTATCCTGTGTTCTTAAATGAATGGTGTTGTAGTTTGCCCCTGAATGTGAAAGTCTATCCAGAATGTTTACAGGAAGTGTGCTTGTGTTTACAGGAGCGTCGTCATGGCGAGTTTGTGGAAATGAAGCGTCAGATCACAGTGTTGATGGAGGATTTGGAGCATCATCCTGACACAACCTTTGAGAAAGACGCTGTGTGTGAGGATGAAGACGCTTTCTGCCTTTCTGTGGAAAACATCAGCTCACTGAAAGTGTTACTGCGACAGGTACACACTCTTCACACATTACTTTTATTTATTCAGCAAGGATGCATTCAATTGATCAAACGTAACTAAAGAAATTTCTATTTGAGTTAAATGCTGTTGAACTTCCTATTCACTAAACAATCCTGAAAGAAATGTCAGTTTCCACAAAGATATTAAAGGTGTAGTTGACTTTTAAAAAAACTTTTGCTGATAATTTACTCACCTCCATGTCATCCAAGATGTCCATGTCATTCTTTCTTCAGTTCGAAAAGAAATGAAGGTTTTTGATGAAAACATTCCAGGATTTTATCCATATAATGGACTTCAATGGGAACCAAACGGTTCAAGGTCCAAAAGACAGTTTCAGTGCAGCTTCAAAGGGCTTTAAACGACACCAGACGATGAATAAGGGTCTTATCAAGCGAAACGATTGCTCATTTAATAAATAAATAACAAAGTTTAAGTTTTATAAGCACAAATGCTCGCCTTGCTCTGTTCTGTGATGAGCGTTCAAGACTCTCCTGTTCAAACTCGTTTAGCAAAATGAACACATTATTTTTTTTTGAGTCATGACACGAAGGGTCCTAAGTAAGACCCTTATTCATCGTCTGGAATCGTTTAAAGCTCTTTGAACAGTTTGCACTGAAACTGTCTTTTGGACCTTGAACCGTTTGGTTCCCATTGAAGTCCATTATATGGAGAAAATCCTGGAATGTTTTCATCAAAAACCTTCATTTCTTTTCGACTGAAGAAAGAATGACATGGACATCTTGGATGACATGGGGTGAGTCAATTATCAGCAAAAGCTTTTTTTTTTTAAGTGAACTCCTTTAACTCCTTTAAGCAGCACAACCATTTTTAACATTGATAATAATCAGAAATGTTTCTTGAGCAGCAAATCAGCATATTAGAAAGTAGTGTTGTCACGATACCAAAATTATTGTTTCGATACCAAGTCAAGTATTGCGATTTCGATACTTTGCTTTTCCTGAAAATTAAAGTATTTCTTACAAGGTGTTTCACATGCACTTCCTTAACATATATGCTCTTTAATGCTGTAATAACCTAATATAAATAAATCACTGACATGCACATGGTCTGATTATAATCATATAGCCGATAGATCATTTTGCTGATGTTTTGTATCCTTTATTTAGCAGCTTGCAAATTATTTATGCTATCTATGAAAGTTGGGGGGAAAGTTGTACACCTAATACAAAAATAAATGAAATATCTCCAGTTAACTAGCAGATAATTCATTTAGTTCGCTATTAAATAAGAGATCTAGCGCTAAAATCAGTTTTGTTTTTTTTTTTTAAATCAAGCAGAGCGCTCTTTTTCACTGCTATCAGTTGGATGGATACAGTGTCTTTTGCGGCTCGCCCAGTCGTGCACCGTCTTCACACGGACGCGCGCTTCAAACTATCGCCGTTGCAGAGACTATTGTGTACAGGCCGCTGGATTGTGTTGCTAATAACTTGCAATGTATAACTATCAGACCGGCCCTCGCGGCCTCGAAACACTACCGGCCCACCGGGAAAGATTCGACTCTCCGGATTGCCACTCTGCTACTGACAGGCGGCCACTGTATCACGTGTGCTCGTGCATGCAGCCGTCTCGCGGTAGTGTTTGTCTCATGACAGCTGCAGCTTCTTTGCTGCGTGCGTGAGGAGAAACACAGACGTTCATAGGGAGAGACTGGAAGCGTGTGTGGCACACACCAACATGAAATACGTCTCTTACAAATCTGGAACGCGGTCATTCATAAAAGTATCGATACTAATAAATTTAGGTATCGTGAGATTTTTAATTTCCGAGTATCGCGATACTTTTGAAGTATCGGTGCACCGTGCAACACTATTAGAAAGATTTGTTGAGGATCTTGTGACACTGTAGACTAGAATAATGCTGAAAATTCTGCTTTAAATCACAGGAATGAAAATCTATTAAACCATTAGTAACAATTTATTTTAGTGTCTGTTACATGTACATGCATAATCACATGTAACTAACCCTATAATAAGTGCATGTTATAAATAAACATTGCACCCCTTTAAAATAGCGTTACCTGATTTATTTCTATCTTTTTAAATAATGATTTGATGCCAATCAATCAAGGTGAAGTGTCACTGGTTAATGTTGTGTGTGTGTTGTATTTCAGTTGGAAAGCCGTAAAACAGAAAGTGAAGCTCTGTGCGTGTCCATCCGTGGTCGTATTGAGGAATTGTGGGAGATGTTGCAGGTTCCTGTGGAAGAAAGAGAGAGTCTCATGCAGAACACCCACACTAGCACAAAGAGCAGATTGAACGCAGTAAGTACTCGCGCACCTGTCACTAAAGTAGGTCATGATGTTTCTGCTGGAGTTATCAAACGTTCCTCACGCTGTCTTTCTCTTGGTCACAGCTGCAAGCAGAGCTTCAGTTACTGGAGGAGCAGAAGAAGAAGAACATTGAGCGTGTCATCCAGACCATCCGATCAGAGGTGGTCAAGTTTTGGGAGAAGTGCTACTACAGCCTGGAGCAGAGACAAGCCTTCGTTCCTTACTACTGTGGTACGCACACAGCTTGATTTCTTTTTTTTTTTTTGAGATTATGATTTTTATTTTCAATCAATAAACAACCCATATCATACAAGAATGAGAATAGAGATACATTTAGGGAAAGAAAAACAAAACAACAACAAACAACAAAAAACACCACAACCATACACACAGAACACAACTTAAACACTGGCAGCTAACTTATTAACTGTAGAATATTCAAAGAAGCGCACACAGCTCGATTTCAAGAACATGGCTGAATCCCAGTTTACATACTTCAGAGTACAAAATGTGCTGGTGGTGGGGGGGAAGTACATACTTGAGAATATAGGAAGATGATATTTAAGGGAGTTATTCAAATATTTTATTGATATGACATTACACTCATGTATACAGGCTTTGTGGATGATTTCAGACCCAAAAACATGGATGCATACTTAAAAAAAATCAGAAATGGTGTGCAATTTGGGCACCTTGAGATTGAGACTGAAATAATCTTAAAGGAGTAGTTGACTTTAAAACAAAACTTTGCTGATAATTTACTCATCCCCATGTCATCCAAGATGTCCATGTCATTCTTTCTTCAGTTCGAAAAGAAATTAAGGTTTTTGATGAAAACATTCCAGGATTTTCTCCATATAATGGACTTCAATGGGAACCAAACGGTTCAAGGTTCAAATGAGTTTCGGTGCAGCTTCAAAGGGCTTTAAATGATTCCAGACGATGAATAAGGGACCCCTCGAGTCATGACTCGAAAAAAGATTTGTTCATTTTGATGAACAAGTTTGATGAACAAGAGTCACGAACGCACAGAACAGAGCAAGGCGAGCATTTGTGCTTATAAAACTTAAACTTTATTTATTTTTTAAATGAGCGATCGTTTCGCTTGATAAGACCCTTATTCATCGTCTGGTGTCGTTTAAAGCCCTTTGAACAGTTTGCACTGAAACTCTCATTTGGACCTTGAACTGTTTGGTTCCCATTGAAGTCCATTATATGGAGAAAATCCTGGAATGTTTTCATCAAAAAACTTAATTTCTTTTCAACAGAAGAAAGAAAGACATGGACATCTTGGATGACATGGGGTGAGTAAATTATCAGCAAAAGTTTTTTAAGTGAATACACCTTTAATCACCACAATTATTATTTTTTATGGAATGTTGTAGTATTTATTATGAATTATTTATTCGTGCACATTATTATTATTTTTTTTCTTGTAATCTTTAATCAAAATGGCTCTTCTCTGATGATATGTTTACTGGCATCAAGGCGGGGCAACCTGTCACTCATATGAGATCGACCAATAGCAAACCACAACCATCCAATCAATTCAAAATAGACAAGTCAAGTCTACATTGTTTTGTTTGTTTTAAGAAACCAGTTTACTCGGATGCACCTCACAATTCATACTTTGCACGTGACGTCTCAAGCAATGGCTGGCGGGCAAGAGTGCCGTTCTCCAGAAACGAAACCCAGTAAACTAGTCAAGGATCTTGCCAGGATGTCACCAGTTTTAATACAAAAGTTGGTGTTTCGAAGTGTAAATGACACACCAGATAGTTGTTGTGCGATTGGTTGCACTAACCAGATGAGATAAGCAACCTTCACAGTATAACGTTACACATCTGTGCAGTGATCACTCCATCACTCAAGGTCATTTCAACATTAGTTTGAATACAATGGGTGTATGATCATCGTGTCTTAAGTTAACCTGTAGTTTCGTCAATCAACGCCACCAGCTGGTTCGGCGAGTAAGCTGTGTGTTATGAGGCTAACTGTGCGTTCAGCTGTCGTATTTTGCTAACAACAACAGAAGTGTGTGAAAGGTTGGTTTGAGGTTTGTGATATCTATGGTTTTCAATGAGAACAGTAGAGATAGATTATTTACAGAGGAATTATTACTGTTCAATTATCTAAAAAAAAACCCTTGTCTGCTTTACAAAATTGAATTACCTTCAATTGAAAATACCCGTTTGTTGCCCGCCAGGCACCCATGGTAGTCACGTGACTGCAAAGTATGAATAGAGAATAAAAGGCTATTGCAACGTCAATTTCATACCGATTTTAATCTGAATTGTACATGGAAATTGGATTGAGCGATGGGTACGCAGAGTTCGTTTGACGATTTGTTTTCTTGTTAGACGATCTGGACGAGGAGGTGTTGCGTGAACATGAGCTGGAGTTGGAGCGATTGAAGCAGGATTATACCGAACACCGTGAGATGTATCGACGCCGCTTCCACCTGGACCAGCAACTGGACTCTCTATCAGGAGCTGGAGGTGAGGAATCATGGGAAATCACCTGAGAAGAGCTTTCTGAAATTGAATCCAATTATGATTGCTCTTTGTTCTCCAGAAAAAAGCCACAGACCCGTCTCGCTTCAACAACCGAGGAGGAAACCTGCTGAAGGAGGAGAAGCAGAGAGTCGACCTGCAGAAGAGTTTGCCGAAGGTTTGAGCCGCTCTTTAAAGGGATACTCCACTTTTATTTGGAAATGGACTCATTTTACCACTCCCCCAGAGTTGAACAGTTTTCGAATCCATTCAGCTGATTTTCTGATATTTAGAAGAATATCAGTAACCAGACAGTTTCTGGTCTCATTGACTTCCATAGTAGGAAAAAATATACTATGGAAGTCAATGAGACCAGAAACTGTCTGGTTACGGATATTCTTCTAAATATCAGAAAATCGGCTGAATGGATTTGAAAACGGTAAAACCCAACTGTTTAACTCTGGAGGAGTTGTTAAATGAGCCTATTTCCAAAAATAGTGGAGTATCCTTTTAACAAACAATGTTTGGTTGACGGGAATGGATTGTGTGCTCATTTGTTGTGTTTGTTTGGTTAGCTCGAGAAGAGTCTGAAGGCTCAGATTGACCAATGGGAAGCGGAGCAGTGTAAGGAGTTTCGTGTGAATGGGCAGCCGTTCCTGCAGTATGTGGAAGACCAGTGGAATCAACACCGCATGGAGAAAGAGAGAGAAAAACAGGAACGGGTATGAACTCTTTCTGACATTTTTTGATCTAATGTTACACAAAAGTTCTTGATTAGTTCTGATATGATGTTTATACTGTGCAGCAAATGAAGAAAGTGAAGCAGACGGAGGAAGATCTGCTGTACGGCACCATCATCAGAACCCCAACCAAGAGGGAGACTCGCCGGAACGCCCACACCTAGCAAGACACGCAAGGTACTGATAGGATATGTGCACTTACAATTGACTGAATGAATTTGATCAAATATTAATGCTAATATAACTACCAGATATAATGCAGATGAAATAAATAATTAATATAGTACAATAAAATGTGATAATGATTGCAAATGTACACTAAATGCATTCAGCAAAATTGCTGAAATTAATTGAACATTTATACTATACCTTTATTATATTATACCAAAAATATATTAGGGGTGTAACGATACACAAAACTGATGGTTCGGTTTTCCCGCGGTTTGACGTTTTTGACGTCATTATCATGAAAACAAATCTCAGAGAACGGTTGACTAGGTACCAATGTTTTATTAGACCAAAGGTTCATTTTGTGGCCAGAGTTCTCCTTTAATTAAACCGTTTTTTTCTCAATTACGTTTCTGAAAATCATCGCGATCAGCCGACTTCAGATAACCATAACTTTTGTTACAAACGATAAAAGATTTGGAAAGGACTTGAACCCAGCTTTAATATGGTCTCAACCTGTATTATGTCAAATTTCACCATGTGGTGGGATTTCCCAGATCGTGTGTGTGTGTGTGTATCATATATTATAATAATGTTTTAAATATGTGTGTTTGTGTTTTTTTGTGCAAAATGTACATGTGTATGATTTATGCTAATCAAAAAAAATAATGTAACAATAATAAACATAGTTTTATTGATAAACTATATGCATGTACATGTAAAAAATATATATATATAGGTATATATTGATGGTGACGATTCTCTCTGACCAATCAGCAGTCGGCATTGTTTTCACGTCACATTTTAGTATCGCCTTAGCTCGCTCAGAACCTCGCCGGAGGTGGTACAAAAAAGTACCCGAAAGCAGGTACAGGTACAACTTTTACACAGTGGAAAACTAAACAAAGCCAAGTCGAGTCAAGCTGGTACTGTGTAGTGGAAAAGTGCCATAATTATTTATATATAAATATTTTTTTAATCACACTGTTTATGTTCTGTTTTTTTAAGCTGATCTCCACCTCTAGTATTTGCACCTCAACACCACACTCCGTTCCATATGCTCCTCCCCTTCTATGAGACCGCCCGTTTCCTCTAGCAAGGTGAGTTATGCTGTTTTAAACACTGGATTTTTCACATTCACACTATTTAGAGCCCGACCGATAAAGGATTTTGAAGACTCGATACAAATATTTGTTGGTTTTAAAATCCGATATTTCATATATCGGACTGTGTGTGTGTGTGTGCGTGTATATGTATGTATATATATATGTATATATATACGTATGTATGTATATGTGTGTGTGTGTATATATATGTATGCGTGTATATATATATATATATATATATATATATATATATATATATATATATATATACTCACTGGCCACTTTATTAGGTACACCTGTCCAACTGCTCGTTAACACTTAATTTCTAAGCAGCCAATCACATGGCGGCAACTCAGTGCATTTAGGCATGTAGACATGGTCAAGACAATCTCCTGCAGTTCAAACCGAGCATCAGTATGGGGAAGAAAGGTGATCTGAGTGACTTTGAACGTGGCATGATTGTTGGTGCCAGAAGGGCTGGTCTGAGTATTTCAGAAACTGCTAATCTACTGGGATTTTCACGCACAACCATCTCTAGGGTTTACAGAGAATGGTCCGATAAAGAAAAAACATCCAGTGAGCGGCAGTTCTGTGGGCGGAAATGCCTTGTTGATGCCAGAGGTCAGAGGAGAATGGCCAGACTGGTTCGAGCTGATAGAAGGGCAACAGTGACTCGAAATAACCACCCGTTACAACCAAGGTGGGCAGAAGAGCATCTCTGAACGCACAGTACGTCGAACTTTGAGGCAGATGGGCTACAGCAGCAGAAGACCACACCGGGTGCCACTCCTTTCAGCTAAGAACAGGAAACTGAGGCTACAATTTGCACAAGCTCATCGAAATTGGACAATAGAAGATTGGAAAAACGTTGCCTGGTCTGATGAGTCTCGATTTCTGCTGCGACATTCGGATGGTAGGGTCAGAATTTGGCGTCTGACAACATGAAAGCATGGATCCATCCTGCCTTGTATCAATGGATCAGGCTGGTGGTGGTGGTGTCATGGTGTGGGGAATATTGTCTTGGCACTCTTTGGGCCCCTTGGTACCAATTGAGCATCGCTGCTACGCCACAGCCTACCTGAGTATTGTTGCTGACCATGTCCATCCCTTTATGACCACAATGTACCCAACTTCTGATGGCTACTTTCAGCAGGATAATGCGCCATGTCATAAAGCTGGAATCATCTCAGACTGGTTTCTTGAACATGACAATGAGTTCGCTGTACTCAAATGGCCTCCACAGTCACCAGATCTCAATCCAGTAGAGCATCTTTGGGATGTGGTGGAACGGGAGATTCGCATCATGGATGTGCAGCCGACAAATCTGCGGCAACTGTGTGATGCCATCATGTCAGTATGGACCAAACTCCCTGAGGAATGCTTACAGCACCTTGTTGAATCTATGCCACGAGAATTGAGGCAGTTCTGAAGGCAAAAGGGGGTCCAACCCGTTACTAGCATGGGGTACCTAATAAAGTGGCCGGTGAGTGTATATGTATATATGTATATGTATATGTATGTATATATATATATATATATATATATATGTGTATATGTATATGTGTATATATATATATATATATATATATATATATGTGTATATGTATATATATATATATATACACATACATATACTATATATATATATATATATATATATTTCAGAAACGCGCAAAAAAACATTAACAGATTTTATTAACATTAGTTATTTATGAGTTTTTACTAAAATAATAATAATGCATTTTAAAAAGAAACTTGTTTCTTTTATTGTCACAACAGAACACCAGGGCTTGACATTAACTTTTTGAGGCACTTGTCCTTCGGACAAGTAAATGTATGTTTCATTTGTCCATGTACAAAAGTCACTGATCCGGGTAAAGATTTATAATTTTATCTTAGGACTGCACGATTTGGGGAAAATGTCATATTGCGATTATTGAGGTCAATATTGCGGTTGAGATATGTGATTGCCATATAATAAACAAATGGTTTCATGAGTCAACTTGTTTGGTTCTAAACCTAATGCACACACAGATTAGTGATAATTCTGAAATTAGCAATAACAACTAAGTGATCACTTATAATGATCAATAAGCCATTGATGTCTGGATAAAAATTAACTGTCTAAACGGTTGCTGCGCTGCATAAATTATGTATAGACTACTACTCCTTATTAAAGCTACACAAGTTCTTTAGTCAAGAGCAGTGAGTAATTTTTTGTAATCACCTTTGTTCTTTCATTAACTTTACTGACAGAACGCTTTATTGGTAGCTGGCCCTTTAAGAGCAGCTGCTGTGGACAGAGACGCGTGATCTTACACGCGCCTCATTCTCTCACGAGTCACAACTCTGTCCATCATAAGACTGCTCTTATGTTATGAAGATACTCGACAAATGACATTTTGGCTTAATTGTGTGTGTTGTTGATGTTCGTTCAAGCGTGAAAGAGAACTTCTGGCACGCGGTCTGTGCATGCGCATTATACTGGCGCGCGTCTTTCTGTGAGTCACATTCAGGACATTCACAGGCAGCGCAAAAAATGTGTTCGTTTCAAATCGGTAAAATTTAATCTGTAAAATAGACGTAATGAGTGGCACATAACGTGAAGTAACATGGCATTTTATTTTGTTTGAAATTTAACTTGTCCAGTCGGACAACTAATTTTCTCTTCTACTTGTCCTACAAAAAATCCACTTGTCCCGGACAAGCGGACAAGCCTTAATGTCGAGCCCTGGAACAGTCTGATTATAGTGGCATTAGCTAGCCTGTGTTTCATGACCAACTCAACGAGTGTTACAAACAGGGATGGTGTAGAGTGCCCTCTGGTGGACATGCTATCAAACTCCAACAATCATGACATGGTTCAAGCATGTTTCGTCCGTTTTTATTTTATTTTTGAAATATTCATTAATCGGCCATTATAACTGCCGATACTGATGGTTTGGAAAATGCCTAATATCGGCCGAGTAATATCGGCCTGGCTCTAATATTAAACATACATTTTAATTATCATCAATACTAATGTAACCTGCTTCACTAGTTGGGCGCGCGAACAATTGCTCGTGGCCGAACCCTCGAGGTCTGGAGAAGAATAAGGAGAATATTTCTCATCTGAGCGGAGCTTTGCGCACTATGGCTGCCAGCCCTCACAGAAACTACTCCATCACGTCCGTGGCCTCCTCCTACTCAGAGTTTGCGGTAAGTTCATTATCTTGACCGTTACGGTCTCAGACGCACAGGCAGCCGATGCAGTCGGAGTGACCCCTGTGTGCTTATTCTGCCTTCTGTTATAGAAGGATTCTGAATCCACTGCAACGTCCAGGTCTGTATGTCTAAGAACGTTCACTGTCGTCACACTAACACACTTTTCTCACCTAACCCCGACTAATGGAGAAGGGTTCTTTCAGCTTCTAACAGTGGCCACTCGGAGACTGACAGAAGCACAACTGAAATTCATTCTGCTGTTAGTAAAGACCCCATGAAAGCACATGGAGTTTGTGGTTTAGCCTGTGTTTTGGCCACCCCTGAAATGGGTCATACCTTTAAAGGAGTAGTTCACTTTTCAAAAAACTTTTGCTGATAATTTACTCACCCCCATGTCATCCAAGATGTCCATGTCATTCTTTCTTCAGTCAAAAGGAAATTAAGGTTTTTGATGAAAACATTCCAGGATTTTCTCCATATAAAGGACTTCAATGGGAACCAAACGGTTCAGGGTCCAAAAGACAGTTTTGGCTCGTTTCCACTGAGTGGTTCGGTTCGGTACGCAATTATTTGCGTTTTCACTGTCAAAAGTTTCTGAATACCAAAAAGCCAAATCGTACCGTACCACTTTTGGGTACCCTTCCGTTGAAAGGGTACTAAAAGGTGGAGCTAGACTGACTGCAGAACGGTGATTGGTGGACAGAGTATCGTCACTCGCGCGTGCTAAGGGCATTAGAAGCATACAGTTGAAATATAATTCTACTGTTATTGTGTCACGAAATACAGTTTAAGGAGTTTTTCAGGCGAGAAAGTAGTTTTTTAAAGCTCAAATCTGTGGTTTATTGATAGATTTATGATCATTTGACTGAGATCCATTTCAAGCGATCACCGGACGCTCGCGGCTCGTGTCCCCCGCCTGGAACAGCCTTTCCTCGGCTAGTCGCTCTGATGTTTGCCGCTGACTCGGACGTCTCTGTAGTGGTTAAACATGAGATATAGTTCGTCGTGTATAAACCTGACAGGTGATCTTTGGTCTCGTGACTCTATAATTCGTTCCCTGGCCAATAGCTTTGGCAGAAGGCTACGTGAAGTTTCATATCTTTGAGCGCTGAATTTGTATATTTGACTGACTGAATTGTTTCTTGACGTTATTTAAGCTTTACCTTTTACTTATACTTTTATAATGGCAATTATTGATAAAACTGAAATTCAACAGAAAGAGATAGTTTTGTGTGATGTGCAATACATACATTACATATTGCCTGGAATATGTTTAATTTAAACGAAAAGAGGCAGGGTTGTGTTTTATATTTAGTTTTGTTTTAAATATAACGTTACATTCATGCAGTGAATATAATCAATAGGCAGTGCGTTGCCTGCACCACATTTGTGTGCTTTATAATGTTTTAAATGTATTGAAATGAAATCGAAAAGAAGCAGAGTGGTGTTTTATAACATATTTTGTTTTATTATTGCGTAAATTAACATACAGAGATAACCGGAGTTGCAGAGCCAGAGCGAGCTGAGTGGCGTTCAAGAACGTGTTGTTCCAGCAGAATTACTGGAACTCGCGTCCTTGGGATCATTCTCCTGAGTTCGGACTTTGCGATGGCTACTTGGTATTGAGAAACGCCTAATGCCAGCGCTTGTTTCTAGTGACAAACATGCTGAGAAGCAAGAACAAGATCTGCTGTCTGTCATCCATTGTTGTTTACTATGTCGCTTTCTTCACGCGAAAATGACGTCGATCGCTTCTTCCAGCAAACACCACGCCTATCAAGTAAGGGTACTGTTGGTGGTGGAAACGCAAAGCCGGATCATGGTGTACCCAACTCCGTAACTGTACTGTACGGTACCCCTCAGTGGAAACGAGCCATTTCAGTGCAAACCGTTCAAAAGGGCTTCTAACGATTCCAGACGAGTGAATAAGGGTCTTATCTAGCGAAACGATTCGCTCATTTCATATAAATTTAAGTTTTAGTTTTATAAGCAAATGTTTATAATCAAAATGAATTAATATTTTCCAAGTCAACTCAATCATTTCGTTCATTGAATGAACCAAATAACACGAAGAGATTCGTTCATTTTGATGAACGAGTTCGAACAAGAGAGTCACAAACGTGCGTCACAGAGAAAGGTGACCATTTGAGCTTATAAAACTTAAACTTTTTTTATTTTTTAAATGAGCGATCGTTACGCTTGATAAGATCCTTATTCATCGTCTGGAATCGTTTAAAGCCCTTTGAACAATTTGCACTGAAAACTGTCTTTTGGACCTTGAACCGTTTGGTTCCCATTGAAGTCCATTATATTGAGAAAATCCTGGAATGTTTTCATCAAAAACCTTAATTTCTTTTCGACTGAAGAAAGAAAGACATGAAAATCTTGGATGACATGCGGGTGAGTAAATTATCAGCAAAGTTTTTTTTTTTAAAGTGAACTACTCCTTTAACATCACATGAGCAGTTGAAGTTAAATGCGAACCTTGCCGCTTTAAGACCTAAAGATGCATGAACATGAATGGTTGTGGTCTGTCAAACAGTCATGTGATGGAATATGAGCAATTTATTTTGTATTTTTTGCCAACAGCGGGAGCTCTCAAATGCTTCAAAATCCAACGTCAAGACTGGAGTTCTGAACTCAACCATCACACGCTGAAACATGGAGGATCGAAAGCGGCTCAACTGATGGGCATCAATGAAGACAAAAAATCTTTTATGGAGATACTGAATGTAAATCATTATGACTTTGTTGCAGAATTGTAAATATTTTAGCTCTGCTTTTTATAGATTTTTCCCCTCTAACTTTTTTTTTTTTTTTCACTTTATTTAACTTTACTATTGAGTTTTGAACAAATGATTTTGTCTTTAAGTTGGACTTTCACCTGCTCAGTTTTTATAAAAACTGTCTAACACTGATCGTAGGGCTCAGAGATGGATTTTATCTTTTACACTCGAATATCAAGATGTTAGTTTAGACTTTATTTTCTGTAATCGCATGGCAACACTAAGTTTCCTTGGCATCACTCCTCTGAAATTGCTGCTGCTCTAGTGGTCGGCATTCTGTAAATAAATGTTTATTTTCATGGGGACAATTTGTATCTTGTAATTCTGAATTTATTTACCGTTATTCATAATTAATACTTGAACAGTAACCTAAATAGCCTTTGAACTGAAGATACACTGGGAAAAAAATGGGAGTTTATGTTGACCCATTGATCCTGACCAGTCAGAGACAACTTCTGAATTGCTACCACCTTAAAGGGATAGTTCACTTTGAAATTGATGTTTTAGCTTACCTCACGGACATCCAAGATGTAGGTGTCTTTGTTTCCACAGTATTTTCAATTTTGATATTTTTAGGTCAAACTGTTCTTGTCTTTCAGTCATATAATGGAGGTCTATGGTCGCCACCTCAAAGAGCATGCACAGAGAAGTCCAAATTAAACATGATTTAATGACTTGGAAATGTAAGTACACGTCTGATGGCCTAAGACACGAAAACAAGCGGTTTGTGTGAGAGAAAAAACGAGTGGTTTGTGTGAGCTGTGGTTGCAAGAGGTAAAAACGATATAAATACTGTTCGTTTTCTCACACAAACCGCTTGTTTCGTGTCTTAGGCCATCAATGTGTACTTACATTTACGAGTCATTAAATCATGTTTAATTGGGACTTCTTCTGCATGCTCTTTGAGGTGGTGACCATAGACCTCCATTATATGACTGATGGACACAAACAGTTAGAGCACCATTAGAATCGCATATGATCTGTTTTGTCTATAGTATCTGTGACTGTCTATCATTCTATCTAAACTACATTTTTGCTATTTTTGTCTAACAAAATAAAATACCAATATCTTATCAAATGAAGACAGTGTTAGAAGATCGCTGTTGATGTGTCGTATAGGCCTATAAATATCATCTGTGTTGTAGCCTGCCTATTAATTCCAATATTTGATTTCCAAAATAATGTTGTTTTTTTTGTTTGTTTGTTTTTTTGTAGTATGATGACACATTTGCTGTTTAAATATAATTGTTCAATGGCAGGTTCCATTGTGGTGTTGCTATTGGTGCGTATTTTCACAAAAGCTTGGCGTTAGTTTAATGAACTGAATCCTTTTCTAGGGAATTTTTTATTTTATTTATGTATTTATTTATTTTTGTAGCCAATACTCCATACCAATCTGCCTGAAATTGTCCCTGAGAAATTTTCAGTATGGCAACTAGCCCCTTCACCCCCAGTCAGCAGCGCGCGCGCGTGTGTGTGTGTGTGTGTGTGTGTGTGTTGGTGCTGAAGTTGCATTGCAGGGGTGGGACTTCTGCATTCAGATCTTCATCATGCGCAGAGGAAAACCCATACACACTTCAGATCTGATCTAAACGCGCGCGCGTCAGATGTGGTCGAATCCTGCACGTGCATCTGATGCTGTATTGCGCGTTAATTGATGGATGAAAGTGTGTGTGAGCAGGAGAGGGAGAAACAGACACTGTTGAAGGTAAGAACAAACATAACCGCTTATAATCTCGTGTTTATAAGCGCTCACATATCACGTACATATTCTGCACTTGTCGCGATTTATCATGTAAATATGAATGTGAATAAATAATATATTATCTCATGCATTAATTGATTAGTGTACCATACGTATTTCAGACACGTGTGCTGCAGTTATGCTGAATTATTGTCATGTAACGTTAGCGCTGTTATTTTTGCTTGTTCGTTTCGGTTCGACGTGGAACTGGAAGTTCGGGCCCGTTCACATGCTGATGCAGTGCGCGAGCCCGCGACTGGGGTGGTTGTCATGGTGATCTTGATGGATCCTCCCTTGATGAGGGCATTAATTTAACCCTCAAGGGCCAAGTAAAACACACTGCACCCCCTTACAACATCTGCGAAATGAACACCAGTGCTGAATAGTCTTACTCTTTTGGTGTTTACACGTCTCTTTTGAGTGTTTTATATGTGCTGTGCACTTTTGTTTATTATGTTTTGCCATTTTGTCTGTTGTGCGTCATGTTTGTGTGCCTGAGGTGTTTTGTGCCCTGTTGGACGTCTCTAGTCCATCTGCTCTGTGTTGTAGCTAAATGTTGTATGTAAATATCCTTTGCTTTGTGGATGTTTATATTTTAGGAGTTTGAGTTGTAATTCCAAAAAAACGTTTCTGGTGTGTGTGTGTGTGTGTGTGGTCGTGGTAAACACATTATGAGCACAAAATGTCCCTCCAAAAGCTGGCAATACCCGAAACCCTTTGCATTTTTTTGGTTCCCATGAGGAAAACTGCTTGTAACACCATACTACGTGGTGTTTTTAGAAAATGCAGAAAGTTATTTGTGATGGGGTTAGTGTAAGGGGAAAGAATATACAGTTTGTACAGTATAAAAACCATGGAAAAACATAAAAACACTATGTGTGCGTGGTTCATCCAGCAGGCAGCTTCTCCGAGTCGCTCGTGTTTCAGTGAAAGTGTTATTATGAGTCATTCTGGAGATTAAAAGCTCGGTTGATTTATTAGCGTTTGCTTCCTTCGGTCCTGCAGAGAGTAGCTGACACTGCAGACTCCAGACTCGAGCTCTGCATCCGTCCACAGCCTCTATTTCATCCACTCTGAATGCAGCGCTGGAAAACAATCATATCTGAATGATTCGTGCCACCGGGTTCGCTTAAAGCATCTTGATTAGCTCTAGTGATTTAGTTTCGCTGTCATGCGGCTGCTTGGTTTGGGCCTTCTTGAATTTCAGGCCTGTTTGGTGGAGTGGCTTTCAGGAGAAAATCAATTTGCTTTCAAGACTTTTTAGAATCTGTTTCTGCTTTTTCCAGAATATTTACTTTGACTTGAGGGGTTTTATGAAAGATATATATCTTTAAAGGGATGATTCACCCCAAATTCTGTCATTATACTATCCATAATAGTCAAAAGGAGACAGAATTCATGCAAATGTCCTCTTTTTACATATATATACAAAAATCTGTGAGTTTTTAATATAAATTAAAGGGATAGTTCACCCCAAAATAAAAATTCTGTCATCATTTATTTACCCTCGAGTTGCTCCAAACCTGTATGAATTTATAGGGAAAAATGCTACGCGATTCATCAACTGTTTGGTTCCTGGCATTCTTCTGAATATCTTTTTTTGTGTTAAGCAGAAAAAAGAAATTCATAAAGGTTTGGAACAACTTGAGGGCGAGTAAAATATGACAGAATCTTTATTTTTGGGTGAACTGTCCCTTTAAAGCTCATTCTGACAATACTAAAATTTTTCATAAAGTTACACTTTGTAACTCTTTTAGTTTATTCTTAGCTAAAAACACTTCGTTCTTTCAAAAATATATGTGCTGCTCATTAATGTATATTTACTTTGTTTGAGTAATAAAGCATTCTCGTGAGTGTATAATATGCCGTTGAAAATACATACGGGTAAGGGGTTCTAATGTCGGTCGCCATGTTGCCCCTCCATCTTGAAAGTACATTAGCCAAAGAGGGACATACCCATTAATTCAAGCTTCGCCTTTCACGTTTACGTTTGAGTTAACACTCATGGTAGAGGTCGAACTGGAACCCATGTTAATCTTGGACTACATTGGCCACCGTAGGAGTTAAAACTAAATCGGAATTGAGAGGAACAGAAACTAATATTCACTAGATGATAATACATTTTCACCGCTAGATGGGGTAAAAATCACACAGTGTAGCTTTAAACTGTTCTCAATGAATTCATGATTGGTCTATAAAAATATTAAAGCTAATTGATGACTTATGAATAATTCTAAACTAACTGCATGAGGGTGAGAAAATAACATAATTTGAATTTTTGGCTGAACTATCCCTTTAAACCTTGACCTGTCTCTAAGATAAAGACTTAAAACATCTACGCAACCAATTCAATCTTATTTCACTAATGGCGTCTTCATAAAAGGCCAATCACAGCCGACACAACCTAAAAGAAAGAAAAGCCAACTGAAGAAAGCAAGCTTGGAGTTTCTGCTCCATGATTCATTGTTTACCAGGATGAAGGTTTATACAGCTCAAGTGAATGTGCCATTTGGGAAATTATTTTGGGATATTGGCTTCAGCGTCCAGACAGTATCACTGTTCCAAGAGTGTGTGTGTGTCCATCTGTACTCCTACAGACTGAGCGTGGGCCGTTACACAAACACACGCACACGCGCGCGCGCTTACACAGAGTTGTCGTTCCTGACAGCGCGACTTCAACACGTATTCATTAGATATTCCGTTTCACACTAGACATATTAAAGATATTAAACCCACAATGGCCTGAATCCCAGCGGATGAGAGCATGTGAGCACTCGGCTCTCTTTAATTGGCCCGTTGTCATGTTCTTCTGCCGGAGTCTTCCTCAGCTCCCGCTGCTCCCTTCATCTCTTTCCCCAGAAGTCTCGGCGTGACTCACGGCATATACGCCTCTCACTTTCTCTCTTTTTAGACGTAAGTTGACTTTCTTTTCATGTCTGAGGTGTCTTTCCCAGGTCCTTATAACAATTTACCACAGGAACCTTCATTGCTTCTGCCAAAAACACCCCTAACCGCAGTTTACTGTGATAAAAGTTACTGGTAACTTGTGATTAAAATGAGAGAAAGATTCTGAAAGCTTATCACTTGCAAAACATACCACAGTATTACTGTAGTACTAGTAGTAGTTGTATTTATAAATAATAATACGATTTGTACATAAGTATGATGACTGTGGATATGTTAACGATTGTATTTTTGGATATGTACCATAGTTTTGTGGTATTTTAATGTTGTTTTAGACATTTGTTTATGTTTACATGCACCATGTTTTTGGAGGCATTTACCACAGCAATACCATAGTTTATATTGGATAGGTAGGATGAAGCCATGTGTTTGACAGTTTTTATTGGATATGTGAAAATGTTATAACCATAGTAAATGTACCATAGTAATTATGTGGCATTTTAATGTTATTTAGACATGAATAAATTGTTTTTTTGGACATGCATCATGATTTGGGGAGCATTTACCACAGTAATACCATGATTTGTTGGATAGATATGATAAAGCTTTGGTTTTGTTTTTTACATGCATTATGATACTACCATGATTTTTATTGGATATATGCTTTGTTAGTACTGGTATGGTATTTTTGGATATGTACCATTATTTAGACAAGGGCCTTGTTAATACCATTTGTCTGGCCTTTCCCCTCATGATACCATGTTTCTACTACGATATGTTTGGGTATGTACAATGGTATTCTTTCAATGGTGTATTGTGTGTATGAATATGGTTATAAATGACAAATACTATAGGACCATTGTCTTACCATCGGAATCCATCACTTTACCATACAACCACAGTATATTATTTGAAAGGGTTATTATGGTTTGTAATAACAACAACTCTGTTAACTATGGTTACCATGGTAAATTGGTGTAAAATGGTGTATTTATGGATGTCTTGTGTGTTTCAGGTGGCACTATGTCTGTGCAGGGTCAGGATATTTCTGAATATCATCTAAGCGGTGAGCAGTCATCATTCATACACCTGTAGATTTTATAGTGATTTCATAGGAGTCACTGTCAGTGAGTTTCTGATTGTGTTTTGTGTGTGTGTGTGTGTCAGTGGTGCTCAACCCGCCTGGCTGGGAAGTGTTTTTGTATGTGTTTGGGTTCCTGGTTCTGTTTGCTGTGGTTATAGTGAATCTGTGGAAATCTACATAAATCCGGCTCCTTCCCGACTCCCTCTCCGTTCCCAAACTTTCACTATCGCTACCTGCAGGAGAAATATGGCTCCTCCCACTCTGAGGTCAGACAGAAGGTGAGCAGGAAAAACGGAGAAAAGAAAATTATATTTATATTATATTTATTAAAATTACTCATTTATTTTAATAGGGAAAAATAAAAAACATGTATTTTATATTAAAGTTGATAAAATCAATGTAAAAATTATACTAATTTATTAATCTTTTTATTTCAATGGTAAGTATATGTTATATTATTATGTCGAAAAAAATGAACAGTAAAAAATGTGTTATATTTATATTGATAAAAACCTGGATAGAGTTTTGGAAATTATATATATATATATATATATATATATATATATATATATATATATATATATATATATATATATATATATATATATATATATATAGGTAACACTTTACATTAAGGTTCATTAGTTAACATTAGTTAATGTATTTACTAACATGAACTAACCATGAGCAGTACATTTGTTACTGCATTTGTTTATCTTTGTTAATGTTAGTTCATGAAATTACAGATGTTCATTGTTTGTTCATGTTAGTTCACGGTTAGTTAACTAATGTTAACAAGATTTTAATCAAGTATTAGTAAATGTTGAAAATAACATTAACAAAGATTAACAAATGCTGTATATGTGCTATTCATTATTAGTTCATATTACCTAATGTAGTTAACTAATGTTAACTAACGAACCTTATTGTAAAGTGTTATATGTATATACATATATTTGAGGTAATAGGTGATATACAAAAATCATAACCAAAATTATGAGGTAATAATTATATATTAAAATAATACAATATAATATAAATAAATCATAAATTATTATATATAATGTTTAATATATATATAATATGTATATATGATTTATATTATATATATATAATATATATATAGATTATTAGGTAATAATTATATATTAATATAATACAATATAAATAAATCATAAATTATATATATATATATGTATATATATATATAATGTATTATTTATTTATATTAATAAATATTGATATAAATAAATGTGTGAAATTACAAGATTTATTTTAACATTTATCATATTTTAATAATAATGTCAATACAGTTTTGTGAAAAATATATGAAAGGTTTTGTTAATCTATATGAAATATATACAGTATATATATATATATATATATATATATATATATATATATATATATATATATATACACACTAATCGGTCAAAGTTTAGGGTTCGATAAGATTTTTTATGTTTTTAAAGAAGTCTTCTGCTCACCAAGGCTGCAATTTTTTTATAAAAAAATACACAAAAAACACAGTAATATTGTGAAATATTATGACTTTTATTATGACTTTTTTATGTTAATATATATTAAAATGTAATTTATTCCTCTGAAATTAAGCTGAATTTTCAGCATCATTACTCCAGTCTTCAGTGTCACATGATCCTTCACAAATCACTCTAATATGATGATTTTATGCTCCAAAAACATTTATGATTATTATCAATGTTGAAAACAGTTTTTTACATTTTTATTTCAGGATTCTTTGATGAATAGAAAGTTCAAAAGAACAGCATTTATCTGAAATGAAAGCTTTTGTTACATTAAACACTACCCTTTAAAAAGTTTGGGGTCAGTAAGAATTTGTATTTTATTTTTGGGGGAAATAAATAAGAAATCAATACTTCTATTCATCAAGGATGAGTTACATTGATCAAAAGTTACAGTAAAGACATTTATAATGTTAGAAAAGATTCTAATTAAATAAATGCTGTTCTTTGAACTTTCTATTCATCAAAGAATCCTGAAATAAAAATGTAAAAAACTGTTTTCAACATGGATAATAATCATACATGTTTCTGGAGCATAAAATCATCATATTAGAGTGATTTGTGAAGGATCATGTGACACTCAACACTGGAGTAATGATGCTGAAAATTCAGCTTTTTTTCAGAGGAATAAATTACATTTTAATATATATTGACATAAAAAAAATCCTTTTAAATTGTCATAATATTTCACAATATTACTGTTTTTTGTGTATTTTTTTATCAAAAAATTGCAGCCTTGGTGAGCAGAAGAGACTTCTTTTAAAAACATAAAAAATCTTACCGACCCTAAACTTTTGGCCGGTAGTGTATATATGTACTGTATATATTTTATATAAATTAACAAAACATTCCATATATTTTTTTCATATATACATATATATATATATATATATATATATATATATATATATATATAAATATAAGTTTAAGTGTTATAATTTATAAAATATTACACATTTTAATGTACAAAATATTCTCTTAATAATATGATGCTTACTGTTTTCGTGCAGCGTGTTGCCGCTTCCAACCAGCGGAGGGCGTCCTCTGCGAGCCGAAAGCCGAGTCTCCAGCTGTTGGACACTCCGGATAGTCTTCGGGATCTCGGGACACTGGAGCTGATGAGCCGAGAGCTGGATCCGAGCGGGAGCACCCTGAACCGCTCCGCGTCCTCCTGAATCGCTGTGCTCCATCTCGTCCATCGCTCAAACCTTCGGCCACGGCTTCACGGTGGGGCAGCTGGAGGTCACGCTGGAGCTGGACACTCGCGCTCCTCTTCTGCCCGTCCCACTGCACCAGGGGAAAGACCTGCTGGAGAAGGAGAGGAGGAGAACTTCCCTGGATGCTGCATCACCGTCACACTGGTCCCTCAGCAGATCGAACCTGGATATCACACGGGTATCAGGAATCGTAACACACACATCGGAACACACGTCGTATCGGAAATCCCATTCAGTGTTCAGCAACAATATCAGTGTTATTTTAGTATTATTTATATACGAATATTTTGCTTTGTATTTTCATTTGTAATTTTTGTTTTAATTTTTTTTTTTAAGTTTAGTTTTCATTTTTAGAAATTTTGTGTGTTTTTAGTTTTTCATTTTAATTTTTTTTTTCTGTATCGTTTTTGTTTTGTTTTTTAAGTACTTTAACTTCAACTTATTTTATTTTAGTTATTTTGTGATAAAAAATACACAAAAAACAGTAATATTGTGAAATATTATGACTATTTAAAATGACTTTTTATGTTAATACATATTAAAATGTAATTTATTCCTCTGAAAAAAGTTGAATTTTCAGCATCATTACTCCAGTCTTCAGTGTCACATGATCCTTCACAAATCACTCTAATATGATGATTTTATGCTCCAAAAACATGTATGATTATTATATATGTTGAAAACAGTTTTTTACATTTTTATTTCAGGATTCTTTGATGAATAGAAAGTTCAAAGAACAGCATTTATTTAATTAGAATCTTTTCTAACATTATAAATGTCTTTACTGTAACTTTTGATCAATGTAACTCATCCTTGATGAATAGAAGTATTGATTTCTTATGTATTTCCCCCAAAATAAAATACAAATTCTTACTGACCCCAAACTTTTTAAAGGTAGTGTTTAATGAAACAAAAGCTTTCCATTTCAGATAAAAGCTGTTCTTTTGAACTTTCTATTCATCAAAGAATCCTGAAATAAAAATGTAAAAAACTTTTTTCAACATGGATAATAATCATACATGTTTTTGGAGCATAAAATCATCATATTAGAGTGATTTGTGAAGGATCATGTGACACTGAAGACTGGAGTAATGATGCTGAAAATTCAGCTTTATTTCAGAGGAATAAATTACATTTTAATATATATTAACATAAAAAAGTCATTTTAAATTGTCATAATATTTCACAATATTACTGTTTTTTTGTGTATTTTTATCAAAAAATTGCAGCCTTGGTGAGCAGAAGAGACTTCTTTTTAAAAACATAAAAAAATCTTACCCGAGCCTAAACTCTTATGTACATTGGTAGTATATATATATATATATATATATATATATATATATACACTCACCGGCCACTTTATTAGGTACACCTGTCCAACTGCTCGTTAACACTTAATTTCTAAGCAGCCAATCACATGGCGGCAACTCAGTGCATTTAGGCATGTAGACATGGTCAAGACAATCTCCTGCAGTTCAAACCGAGCATCAGTATGGGGAAGAAAGGTGATTTGAGTGACTTTGAACGTGGCATGATTGTTGGTGCCAGAAGGGCTGGTCTGAGTATTTCAGGAACTGCTAATCTACTGGGATTTTCATGCACAACCATCTCTGAGGGTTTACAGAGAATGGTTCTGAAAAGAAAAACATCCGGTGAGCGGCAGTTCTGTGGGCGGAAATGCCTTGTTGATGCCAGAGGTCAGAGGAGAATGGCCAGACTGATTCGAGCTGATAGAAGGGCAACAGTGACTCAAATAACTGACCCGTTACAACCAAGGTGGGCAGAAGAGCATCTCTGAACGCACAGTACGTCGAACTTTGAGGCAGATGGGCTACAGCAGCAGAACACCACACCGGGTGCCACTCCTTTCAGCTAAGAACAGGAAACTGAGGCTACAATTTGCACAAGCTCATCGAAATTGGACAATAGAAG
>JAQIUQ010003257.1:12500-30000 GCA_030378365.1 Hybognathus amarus | reverse complement strand
AACTTTAACGTAGTTTCATGTGGCCAAGTTGTTACGTTCTTCGACAGATTGCTTGTGCTGTTCTGTGCAGGTGAGGTACATTTTTGTCAGGGCTGAAGTTTGAATTTATAACCATTTCGCCACTTTTTCTGCCATCCTCACACTTGTTTAGCATGTCAAAATGAAAGAAAGTGCTTTTTGATCAATAGTATATTGTTGTTGGACCTTAAATATAGTTGTTGAATTAGCCTTAGTACATTCAAATCATATATGTAGCGCAAGTAACTACGAAACAGTAACTGTTACGGGATTACTGAAACGTAAATAGCAATCTCTTATGTTATTTCATCACAGGAACATGTACTTTGTAGTTTTGTACTTTGTAACGCATTACCCCAACACTGCATAAAGTACATACATTCATATCAAACTGAAATATGTATAAACTAATATCATTTCACGTTCTCATGAGTTTCCTCTGTACTGAAAAGAAAATGTAAAGGTGTTTTAACTGCCGCAATAATTAACTTTTGATGACAGAATGTAAAAACTTCATACCAAAAGCTGTAAATCACTTCCTACATCGTGAACACCTCAAATGTTGTGTAGAATGAATAACAGATTTGAGCTTTTTGCAGTGGTGAAGTCATTTGATTTGATGAAGTGCTGCAATTGTTGTGATTCATTTTTACTACTAACAATATTTTAAGCTTGTCACCATTCAACTTCATTCTGTGCCAAATTCACCCTAATAGAAGCAATATTCTCATTTGCAGTGTACATCTGATGTCTGTGAACTTTAAAAGATTTAACGAATGATAAAACATAACTTTACAATGCATGCACATGTAATGTAGATAACATACTACAATCCACTGAATTGTTTAAATAAAAATGCTTTATGTGGTTTGTTTTATATGAAAGTCAGTTGTTTTGTGTGAGATGTGAGAGATATAGGTATTGGAATTAAAATATGTTTAAAAAAATATTAGTTACAAGTAAATTATACGAGAAGCAAATTTGTTGAACTTTTTTTTTGCTTTCATAATTTGTTTTCATTCAGACTAGTGGAAAGAAAAATCCTACACATTTCAGTATTAATTAGTAGATTTCAATTGCAATCATATAGATCGGTGATTGCAAAATGCATCTTTAACTAATATCACTTCTGTCACCTTGAGACTCAGACCTTTCTGACAATATGTGTTTTGTCAAGATTAGAAAAGTTTTTGATAATAAATTATGAAAGATGATGCCCAAAAGGGGAGGGGCCTAATAAAAAATACCGTTTCTATGGTAATGCAACGTCCAATTTCAAAACGGGTTTCACAGGATGAATTCTGAGTTCGTAAGCTTTCAAATGATACCTAATTTATGATAACTACTAAAGTATGTGATATAATAATAATACAAATAAAATTTATATATATATATATATATATATATATATATATATATATATATATATATATATATATATATATATATATATATATATATATATATATATATATATATACTTTTTAGAGGACTTCTTACCTTGCAATGTAAGGTATACCTTGCAATAAAATATAATTTTATCTTTTTTATTGACAAATACTAATTATGTTTTATTATGAACTTTTAGCACTAAAAACCAAAGTTTCAATTATCAAAAATGTGTGCAGGTTCCATATTTTCGAGCATTAGAACATCGATGACATGTTCTGCTATAATAATTGGTCCATCATGGTCAGCGCTGAGAAAAGTAACGTGCTTCCCGTGACCACTTCGTTTGCGTTGCTTCAGCTTCGGTCTAATCAATTTTTATTTATTTTTTATCTGAAAATGAACACCTATAATATTTAATAAACAGTGAACTAAAAGAAAAAAAACACTGGAGAGTTAATTAATATGTGTAAGAAACGGAAATGTAGCTCCATCGTGATTGGCCAATCAGAGGCAACTTTAGGACAACATAGCTGGGTGGAGACAAATAATATCACAATCAGGGTCCAAGAAGTTCAAGTACAAAGAGCAGGCCATTAAATACCAACCGTTTAGACAGACCTCGAGATCGGTGTTGGATTCACAAAAGTTTTGTATCGCGTTTTGTGTGTCATTCAAGACCTGAATAATGGCAGGCAGAGACAAGACGACGGATCAGATGAAACTGTGGAAGGAGGGCCGCGGCTCTCAGGTTTGCAGCTGAATTTATTTATTGAATGTGTTATTTTGTAAAAATAATTTCATATTTGTGCACCAATTGGGTTTTAAGCGTACCTTTTAATGGGCTATTGTGCATTGAGAAATTGTGCCAAAGGTCGCAAGGCTGTAATGAATCTAGAACACTGAATTGTTGCGTTGACTTTACTCTAAAACCATTGTTTACATAAATCTGAAAGAGAGTTACATTTCATGGCTGCAGTGACAAAATAATGCTGTCTCACTGCAAGCAAACGTGACCATCAGAGCTTTTTAATCATGAATTCAATGTGTCACTTGTCACGAATGAATGCAGTAGATACTGCCTTATCTTTATATCGAGGGCTTGGAGCCAGAGGGGCGTAAGTGGCATTTGGGCGAATATGAGTTCTTTATATCAAAATAAATGTCTCGGTGAAGCTCTATCCAATGGTGTTGTTATTTGCATATGTAAATGCAAAAATACCTATCTGAGATAAACTGTATTGAATAAAGCAACAAAAAGGCGCATCTGACATATTTGACTTTTTTTATTTTAAATTTTTTTAGAACATTGTCATTGTGTTAATATATGCCATACATTTTTTACCTAAAATACTCATTCATGTAGGTATGCCTGTGGTTGAAATGTTTGTGGTTTAAGGTTATTAATACAGGTGATTGAAATGTGGTCAAAATTTTGTTTGGTCTCTCCTGTAAAGTTTGTTAAAAGCCACTTACGCCCCTCTGGCTCCAAGCCCTCGATATACAATTGCATAAAACACTAGTCTGATGCTATTATGTTATTAAAAATAACATCCCCTGCGGTCTAATTGCCTGGTATGTTGTTTGCACAAAATGACACCCAAAAAGACCAGGGTTATGATATAATTTCAGGTGAAATGTTTTCGTAGATTAAGTGTGTCAACGACAGGTTCAAGCCCCCGCCTCACCCCACTCCTCTCTTACGTGAATGGTCAATAACATGAATGACACCTTGCGCAACGAATCACATTTGAGAACGCCGACTTTATGTGTTATGTAATTGTAATTATTTATAATTTATCTAATTATTTTCTTACATGTATGTACATGAGTATAGGTTATATACAGCCTTAAAGGGACTTTGATATATCGCCCTTTCCTTTTTATTTATTTAACGAGATACTTCTACTTCTGCGAATCTGCGACAGTTGAACTTTAACCAGATAAGTAAGTTTCGATAAATATCTGTTATGTTTATTTAATCACCATTTTCATGCCAAATGCCCAATAAAATACTATTTATTTTGCCAGTATAGTTTTACAAAACTGTATTAAGTGACACACCTCATATGTATTTATAGTATAAAAGTTAGATGTTAATGTATAAATATGACTAATATTGATTTGAAAGCATTGTTAAATAACCATAAAACACATGTTATTTGAGTTTAATAAATAAAATGAGTTGGTTTGTTTCAATAACATTGGAATTAGATCCATTCTCATTTTGTTTTGTTTGTTTTCCCTCAGCGGCCAGATGTCCTGACCACTGGAGCCGGAGTCCCAATTGGGGACAAGGTAAACTCATTGACGGCGGGTCCGCGTGGGCCACTGCTGGTCCAGGACGTAGTGTTTGCTGATGAAATGGCCCACTTTGACCGAGAAGAGGATACCAGAGAGAGTCGTGCACGCTGAAAGGAGCAGGTGAGAGAGTGTGAATGGAAACATAAAGAGATTTTGTGTTTCTGTGCAGTAAAACTAAATCTTTTCTCTCTCTTCCAGGAGCGTTTGGCTACTTCGAAGTGACCCATGACATCACACGCTATTGTAAAGCCAAAGTGTTCGAGCATGTGGGAAGACGATCACCCATCGCTGTTCGCTTTTCCACTGTGGGTACGTTTCTGTATGGATATTATAATGGTTCCAGTGCACACAACTCTGGAGACCTTGATTCCCCCTAACCCCTCAAAAGTTGGCAGCTATGCTAGTGGCGCACGGACTCTGTATGCATCGATAGTTTTGTTGGGATTAGGAATGCCAGGAAACAGTGTCGTAACAGAAGTCGTGACACTCAGGTCTCTGAAATGGAGCCAAATGGTTTTGTAAGAGGGTAAAGAGCACATGCAGAAACGATTTGATAATAACATAAGGCACACTCTCGCTCTCTTGCCTACTCAAGGTAAAAAGTACTACCTTTGATACATGTGTGTATCTTTGTAGCTGGCGAGTCTGGGTCGCGCAGATACCGTCCGAGATCCTCGAGGATTTGCGGTGAAGTTCTTACACCGATGAGGGCAACTGGGATCTTACTGGAAACAACACCCCGATCTTCTTTATCAGGGATGCGCTTCTGGTGAGAGACGCAATCCACACACAGTACCATTAAGTGCATTGTCTCAATATTAACCGAATGTGTGTGTTCACTGTGCTTGTAGTTTCCGTCCTTCATCCACTCTCAGAAACGAAATCCGCAGACTCACGTGAAGGATCCGCAGATGGTCTTTGGGATTTCTGGGGTTTGCGTCCTGAATTGCTGTACCAGGTGACGGCAACAGAAGCAGGTCACTTTTGTGTTCTTGTTAATGCAGAAAGTCTCACTCATGCTGGTTTGTGTGTATGCGCAGGTGTCTTTCCGTGTTTAGCGATCCGGGATTCCGATGGCTACCGCCATATGGAATCGCAGACGGATCGCACACTTTCAAACTGGTCAACGTTCAAGGGCAGCCGGTGTACTGCAAGTTCCACTATAAGGTCCGTACTGTTTGTTTGTGTAAAATCTGCAGCTTGATGTGATGAAATCACAGCTCATAAGCACAAATTTAATGTTTTATCAGGGCTAGGTGATAATTGTAAAAAAAAAAACATCCATAACAGTTGAAATCGATATTTATCACAAATATTTATTTCTATACCATTGATGGGTGAGGGAATGCGTTCAATATGTTTGTTAAGGCCCGTACACACCGGGACTGAATATCAGCACGCGTTCATTCGTCGCGCTTTTCAGCGCGTTTTCCGTGTTCATACTGCAAGCGTTTTTCGCTGACTATGAGCTGAGTGAACATGCAATTTCATTCCTCTGACATTAGATGGCGTGCTGAATGTAAAACAGAAAAAATAAATAATAGAATCCTATACTAGGGTGTTCATTTTCATGTCTCAACATGTTTTATTATGACAGATTAAAAAAAAATAATGAACGAAATAATGATAGAAATAATGTCTTCTGTTTTAGAAAAATAAATATCAAACTTTACGAACTCTGAAACTTTACCAACTCAAACTTTACATCTCGCCCTCAGTACATGGGGATCAGTCGAGAAAAAATACAAACAAACATCCAACTCTGGTCACAATAAAAATAAAATAAAATGAAGAAGAATAAAGAGTTGGCAGAGCGGTTATCTCTCTCCTCACTTGTCAAAATCTAACTGACATAACGTTACTCACACTATGCGCAGTTCTAATCTCAACTCAGATTCCTATAAGCACAAAGTGACCGTGACACATGTCCCGGGAAAACAGGACTGTTGGTCACCCTATACTATACTTTTATTACAGAAATATGTAAATATATTATAATAGCTCTTTATGCTCCGAGACTAGCAGCTATCTTCTTCGCCGTATGTGCTGCTCGGCAAGACAGTTTTGTGTTTGAGCGCCCCCAAAGTTATGCTTTACTGTAACTTCAGAAGTACCAGACACGTGAGCAAAACTGCCAATCTCGTTGGTCGGATAGTTTCTGACGCGGCGTCAACCCAAAAAAACTAACCCGAGGCGTTTTTTTAAAATGACGCTTTTACGCCTGGCGTTTTCTCGTGCGGTGTGAACACTCACATTGGCGCCCATTGTTTAGTCACGAGGCGTTACTCGACGCAGATCGCGTGCGAAATTCGTCTCGGTGTGAACAGGCCTTTAGACCTTGGGAATGAATGCAACACATATGGCCACATTAGTCTCAGGCCCCGTCCACACTTCTGCGTTTCGTTTAAAACGGAGACCTTTTTCTATGTTGTGCACTAGAGGCTTAGCCTGACTTCGCCATACTCATGTTCTTGTCGGAAATATCTAAACCATTCGAGTCTAGGAATATTGAAACTGTTCCAAGCTCAAACCGAACCAGGAAAAAAACTGCACTCAGTTGGGCAGAGTCGGTTAACCTACAACCAATCAGAACAATACAGTAAGTCAACTACTTTGCACATCACAGTTGTCAACTACAGAACGTAGCCTAACTTTGCTTATTTTAGAAGTTAAATAACGAGTGTTGCTTCTTTTACTTGGTCCTCCATGAGTTCCGACCAAAGGAGAAACCACAACACACCTCAGGCTTTTCATTACGTCCCATCTCTCTAAACTTAGCGACCATCAGAGCCAGCTGAATCAAGTTACACTTTTGCCGAAGTCACGTAGGAAAAAAAAAAATCTTTCCGATCGACAGTTGCCTTGATTGCAGTTCTCTGTTTTGTCTATTAAAATTAATGCGCTGTCCGATTTATTTCACAACAGACCTGACAGTGAAATCTGTAGCATCTCAATTCTCTCAACTGCAGTCATCTTCTGAAGGGAAACTCAGTTAAGCCCGCCGTCTCTCTGATAACGTGATGATCACGTCCCCGAAGATCACCTGTCCATCATCGCAGTAAGCCCTGCTGGCAATTTGATTGGCCCGAACATTTTTTTGACTGATCATAATTACTCCTGATGGATTCGAGTCCAGACCGACTTTTCTCTGACCAAGCATGCCGCGCACAAGCCCTCAAAAGTGAAGCCAAAACGTCTCGACTTCACCGGTGACCGCATTGCTGCCACGTACATATAATTTTTTTCCTCTCAATTATGTCCGTAGTAACGAGATCTTATGTCGTAATAACGAGATCTTATGTCGTTTAAACTACATATTTTCTCGTAATAACGAGATCTTATGTTGTTAAAACGACATATTTCTCGTTAAATCGACATAATTTTCTCGTTTTAACGACATAATATCTCGTTTTAATCAACATAAATATGTCTTTTTAACGACATAAATTTCTTGTTATTTCGACATAATAAGGGGACATTGTAATATGCATTAAGCTACATTTAGCGTTTTTATAATGAGTTTCTAAGGGAGGAAAATTAAACGCTTTGCATTTATATTAGCTATCTGATTTTTGTAGTATACTTTATTATGATTTTAGTATTAATAATGCACGCACAATTATCCGTGAACTTGATAAATGTATGTTTTCATTAGGCTACTATATCCACAAACAAATTGCTTTCAGTTATGTGTGCAAAATTCAGAATTTAACGAATGTGCAGCGATCTTTACAAATAGAGACTGTTTGTGTCATACATTTGTTTTATTTTATATTAGTGATATTTTGCTGCGTCCATTTATTGAGATCTCATTTGACGGCAATTTGCTTAACGTGTAATTAAACGCGTTGAGTTTATATTCTGAGCTCAGCAGATTTGTACATATACTTTATTAGTATGATTATTTACTGTGGTTTGAACACTGTCCGTTATGTTAAGGTTTGTATTCATTTCAAGACTGGGAATTAAAGAACGCATTGTAGTTATGTTGGGACATTCTAAAACGCTTAACATTAAAAAGGCTTAACGTGGCTTACTGTACTAAGACATTAATATTAAAAGATGAAACTCAGTAAACATCATATTAATAAGCTATAGACTATGCAAGCCACGTTAAGCCTTTTAATAGCGGTTTTCTAATGGTAGGAAAAAGCTTAACGTGTAATTAAACGCGTTGCATTCATCTGGGCTCATTTATTTTTTTTGCACATAGTATAGCTTATTAATATGATGTTTACGAGTTTGGTCTTTGAATATTACTGTCTTAGAACATTAAGCCACGTTAAGCCTTTTCTAATAACGGTTTTCTATGGAAGGAAAATGCTTAATGTGTAGGCTAATTAAGCGCGTTGCGTTCATATTCTGTGCTCATGATTTTTTTTTTTTGCACAACACTAGGGTTGGGTATCGTTTGAATTTGAATCGATTCTGATTTTCGATTTCATTCGGTTCTTGAAGCGATTTTAATTCCCGATTCTTTTAAGAGGCAGGGTCAAAAAAGTTCAGCTAACCTTGCTAACCAACGGTCTTTCTGAAAGGAAATACTCCTTCTGTCACAATACTCCTTTTGTCACAAATTTTATAGTTTGCCGAGATTTCATTATTTTTAGAAAAGTGAAGCCACACTTTGGACCGCTGACGTAAGCTACTCATGTTCGACTCGCGCGGTTATGCCAACACTTCTGGTTGACGCTTCTTCGTTCGTGTTGTTCAGCGGTTTCTTCTTCCGGTCGCGGACTGTGACATTCAAAACTAGGAATCGAAATTTTAACTTTGACTACGATTTTGGAAACGAAAGTTAGTCCCGGTTCCGAATCAAATTTTATTTTCTTCAGACCTAACCTACACAACACAAAGTATAGCTTATTAATATGATGTTTACTGAGTTCGGTCTTTCAATATTACTGTCTTAGTACAGCAAAGCCGACGTTAAGCCTTTTATTAACGTTAAGTGTTTTAGAATGTCCCAATAAAGCGATGCGCAATCTATCACTAATACAAAATAAAACAAATTTATTTTATACACAAACAGTCTCTATTTGTACAAATCGCTGCACATTCGCGTAAATTCTGAATTTTGCACACAACTGAAAGCAATTTGTTTGTGGATATAGTAGCCTAATAAAAACATACATTTATTAAGTTCACGGATAAGTGCGTGCATTATTAATACTAAAATCATAATAAAGTATACTACAAAAATCAGATAGCTGACGTCCACAATATGAACGCAAAGCGCTTAGACATTTTCCTCACATAGAAGCTCATTATAAGAACACTAAATGTGAAGAGTTCAGATGTAAAGCCTCTAAGTGCTATTTGAAATCTTCTTCTAAAATGACCATTTTTATCAAGCTTGTATATTTAAGTTCAGTAATTTTACTAAATGGCAATGAAGATTACATATTAATTGTCATTTAAGTGAAATTACTGAACTTAAATATACAAGCTTGATAAAAATTGTCATTTTAGAAGAAAATTTCAAATGGCATTTAAGAGGCTTTTGCATCTAAACTCTTCAAATGTAGCTTAATGCATATTACAATGTCCCCTCATCATGTCCGAATAATGCATGCACTCATGTTGCTGAGAATCAGAAGATATCATGTCTGTGATAGTCGAGATCTTTACTGTTGTGATACGAATTGACATACTCATGTCGTGAACTACACATGTTGCTAAAATCAGACATTCATGTTTGCTGAAATGAGATATTTATGTTGTGAAAACGAGATATTATGTTGTCTATAATCCAACGAAAGTATGTCTTTTTAATCACATAAGACTCGTTCATTACGAAGAAATATGTTGTTTAACCGATCACAAGATTCTCGTTATTACGACATAAGATCTCGTTATTACGACATAATTGAGGGGAAAAATAGTATGTATGTGGCAGCAATGAGTCACCCTACGATCGTCCCCCTGTGACCGGTCCTAGTATAGCTCATTACCCCTGCCTCCCCATGTTATTCAACGGGTACGCGAGACTCAACTAAACAATTAACTTTGAAACACTTTTTTTCAAAGATAGTTTCTGTCATTTATGTAGTTTCGATCACGTTGATGTAATTTCAAGTGTTTCGTTTTTAAAATAAGTTTGTTTTAGTTAGTTATGTGATTATAAAAACGTGTGCTCTGACATCATGATTGAGAGCTGTGATTGAGGTAGTCACTGAAGCACCAACGGAGTTTTTTTAATAATGTTGATTATGTGATTAGTAGTTGTATTTACCTTATTTTAACGCAGGTTTCTGCAATCAGCAGACGTCATTGGAGAGGAACTGAGCAGACAGAGGCCACTCAAGTAAAAGTGCGGGGCGTGTGCTTGCGTTTGATTCAGCGAGAGAATAAGGGAAGCCTTGATTTCGACATTCCCAACAAAATCACTATGTATCATGGGATTCGGAATGGGAGAGAAAAAAATGTCAGTGGGAGTGGGCGGGTCCGGGAATCATTATAAAACTATAATGATACCCAACCTTATAGACAAATATACAGTTTCTATACATACAGTTTGAACTAAATTATATTTGACACGTCTCTTTATGCTCTCCTGTTTGCTTTGGTGTGGCTGGTAAAGTGAATGACGTGCTCAACACACCTGTACCAGTTGGTGGCTGTAATATAGTTGCCAACTAATGCATATTGGCCATGAGACACCCGTATTTGATTGGTTTCACATGCTTACATTGCGATGTCATCAGTCATGACGTGTTCCTTCCCTGATTCTTCAGCCACCCATCACGTGAACCGTTTCCTGTTTCGCGTGAATGGTCCGCATGATCCGTGTTTTCAGTTGTTTTAATGTGGACTGAGATCAATTCTAAATACACAGATAAAACGCTGGGTGTGGGACGGAGATTGTATTTGTTTTAATTCTCCATTTTGTTTAAATGAAACGCAGTAGTGTGGGCGGGGCCTCAGTCTCCGTCTCTCCCACCGACCATTGGCTGAACGTCACACAAAATGCAAAACACTTTGGTTGAGTTCTACAGGATTTCTGGAAGACCTGTGTGCTACATGTCCTGATTACAGTTTGCAATGGAAAAAGTCGTTGTTTACAACTGTGACAATGAGCATTTATCAGGATCAACTAAATGCTAGATTTTTCTAAAGTATGTTAAGTTGGCTCCGACATTTTGTTGCAATATTTTCATTGTTGCCCTAAATATGAAGGGGAAAAAATGAAATCCATTTTATTTTTCCCTAAATTCTCTTTTGTTTTATTTTTACCATCAGAGACGGTGCCTAATGATATGAATTCATTAAACCGTTTAATCAATTATTTAAAATTTAATCAAATTAGATGATAACAATTAATTTAATAAATTAAATTAAAATTTGTTTAAACTGCACAAAATAGCACAATTTGAATTCTGTATGAGTTTAAACATGGAAGAAAGATATTTGAGTTGTTTCATATTGCTTAATAATAGCCAATGTTATGTTCTAATATATGGGTTTAATATCCTGTTTTAATATATTTAATTAGGGTTAACAGTATTATTATAATAATAATTAGTAGTAGTAGTATAGGCAGTTAAATGTTTTAATAAATTATGTAAAAGGAAGGGATTTATCTCTAGATTAGAGCCCGACCGATGAAGGATTTTGAAGGCCGATGAACGATACAAATATTTGTTGGTTTTGAAATCTGATATATTGGCCGAGATTTTTTAATTTATTTTATTTTTTTCAGCAACGCGCAACAAAACATTAACAGATTTCCCTTACATTAGTTATTTGTAGTTACTTATGAGTTTTAACTAAACAAATATGATAATGCATTTAAAAAAACGTGTTTCTTTTTATTGTCACAATAGAACAGACTGATGATAGTGGCATTAGTTAGATTTGTGGTTAGCTAGTCTATGATGAGCCATAATTTAGCAATGGATGACGTCATACTGCAAATTGTAAAATATAAATTTTCAATATAACAGGCCAAGGAGAGATGATACGTCTCATTGCTATAACTGTCACGCGCTATTAAAGAAATATTTCAGTCACATTGTCAAAAGTTAAAAGGACAGTCAGTCAACTACACTGTAACAACGTAACGTAACTATTACTAGCTAATTCTGCTTCACTATCGGCTTATTTAACAGCAGCAAAACTGGATATTATAGTCACAAATGTTGTCATGCTTATTTGAGTTAAGAGAACTGATGCGGATGTTCTTTTAATTGTTTTTCAAGCAACGTATGTCTCGTGACCAACTCAACGATTGTTGCGGACGGTGTAGAGTGCCCTCTGGTGGACAAACTATACAACTCCAACACTCATGACATGGTTCAAGCGTGTTTCGTCCGTTTTTATTTCATTTTTGAAATATTCATTTATCGGCCATTATAACTGCCGATACCGATACTTTGGAAAATGCCTAATATCGGCCGATAATATCGGTCAGCCGATATATCGGTCTGGCTCTACTCTTAGATGCGATGATGTCACCTTGTTAAGAAACCCTGTCTCTTGTTGTCTTTCAGACTGATCAGGGCATTAAGAATTTGACCGTTGAAGAGGCGGATCGTCTTGCATCCTCTGACCCAGATTACTCCATCAGAGATCTGTACAACGCCATCTCCAACGGCAACTTCCCATCCTGGACCTTCTACATCCAGGTCATGACCTTTGAGCAGGCGGAGAACTGGAAGTGGAATCCCTTTGATTTGACTGAAGGTATGCACCAGTGTGTCTCAACCTTACTCTTGTCCAAGACAATATTCAAAGGCCCTCCTATTTAGACTACACAAATCTGTGCATTATTTTAGTCTCATTTAGATACTAATGTGTCCATCCTGATGCCTGGATCTTTATCTCTCAGGTCTGGTCCCATAAGGAATTCCCTCTGATTCCTGTGGGACGCCTTGTGTTGAACCGAAACCCTCTGAACTATTTCGCTGAGGTCGAGCAGCTGGCGTTCGATCCCAGTAACATGCCGCCCGGCATTGAGGCCAGCCCGGACAAGATGCTGCAGGTACATATTTACTACGGTGTCACAAGCGACATACCTAGACACATTTCACAGGTTTATTTGCACAGGCTTATGATGCACAAAAAGATGCTTGTTCACTATTTTGTTCTTGAGCAAGGCACTTAAGCTCTGATTCCTCGTAACAAGCGTCCTGGAGATTACTTTGGATTAAAGCGTCAATGACTAATCACTAATTACAAGAATCACTAGAATGACTAAATGCTGTAATTACTCAATTCTTTCGCCACAGGGGCGTCTTTTCTCGTACCCAGACACACATCGGCATCGTCTCGGAGCTAATTACCTCCAACTGCCCGTCAACTGCCCCTACCGCACCCGTGTGGCAAACTACCAGAGAGATGGGCCCATGTGCTTGTACGACAACCAGGGTGAGTTAGATGCATAGCAGAAAAAACGTCATGTCATACTGGGTTTGGTTTTGGGTTAGAGAGGGTATTAGTCTCTCAAAAGTGACTCAGATTAACAACGCAACATCTGTCTGGAATGGTGGAATAGGCAGGGTTCCCACGGGTCCTTGAAATCCTTGAAAGTTTGTGAATCTGATTTCTCTTTCCCCCAAGGCCCTGGAAAGTTCTTGCAAATAAACATGCAGGTCCTTGAAAGTGTTTGATTTTATTTTGTGCAAGAAGTTTTCTGGAAAATAATCCATATTCTCTCCGGTCCGCTAATGTGTTATTTTGCCAACACTTCATGGCCTATGCACTCTAACTTGCTTGATTTGCGTTAGTTACGTGCATTTACACCAATGGTTAAAGGGTTAGTTCACCCAAAAATGAAAATTCTGTCAGTATTTACTCACCCTCATGTTGTTCCAAACCTTTATGGGTCTCATTCATGAAACACGAGCAGAACAAATTTTTGTGTAAATCGTGTGTAAAGTGGTTCTGGCGTAAATTTTCGGATTCATTAAAATGTTTGTATTTTCCAAATGTTAGTTGGTACGCAAGAAATCTACACCTGCTCCCAGCCACGCGTAAATGGTGCGCTTAACATCCGAACGTTTTACTCATTAATAAGGCTGCATTTTAATTCACCTTAGAATCGGGTAGGCTACATATTTAAACAGCATTTTGAAAAAAAATATTTGATATAGTAGCCTATATTATATAGTATAGTATTTTATATATAAAAAACGTTTGTTTGTTTTTTTTTTTACTTTTATTATGAGAGCCAGTAGGCTAATTTATGGAAGCTTGTTTCCGCCACTGAAAAAAAAAAAAAGAATAAATGCGACTTTTTATCACACAATTGCGTGTTATAATTGCGAGATATAAAGTCAGAATTGCGAGTTATCAGGCTAATTCTAAGGGGGAAAAATCCTAACTTTCCCCTAACCCCTCAGAATAGTTTAAATCTCACAATTCTTACTTTATAGCCTATCATGCATTTCTGACTTTATATCACGCAATTGCGACTATGTCACGCAATTCTGAATTTATATCTCGCAATTCTGACTTTACATCTTGCAATTCTGAGAAATAAAGTCAGAATTGTAAGATGTAAACTTGTAAAAATTGTGAGATAAAAAGTCGCAGTTACCTTTTTTATTTTTCATTCTATGGCGGAAACAAGCTTTCATAAGTAATAGCAGATCTGGTGATCGATGGTGGTCCTTCTCCAGTTTGAATACGATTTTTTAACTCTTTTTTTTGTTTGTTTTTTTGCTGTCAAGCTTAATGTTCGAACCATTTTCTTCTCACTTCTGGGACTGTTCGATTAACAGATGAAACTCCATTAACTGCATCTGTAATATGCTGCCAAGCTTTCTTTTTTAGGACCTGATAGGCCACTATATACGCTTGAAAATAAAAGTGGCGTTTTGAATGAACTTCTGATAATAAAACTTCAATTTCTGCATCCAAGAAATCTTTCTTTTTCATTCGCATTCATGTTATTATATGCCTATATATAGATGTCAGTCGGATATAATGGGCGGGATTTATGGTAATTGAGAATGAACGTGCACGCGCATCCCATTTACGACTGGTTGGAATTCACTAACACACACACACATTTCACTATCACATCTGACGTTTACGAAGTATTTGTGAATCAGGAGAAGAGTTTTCGGGAAGATCTCTTTACGCGCAAATCACTCTCATATTTACTCGTATATTTACGAATGTTTCATGAATCAGACCCTATGTGTTTATTTGTTCTGCTGAACACAAATGAAGATATTTGGAAGAATGTTTTAATCAAACAGATCTCATTCCCCATTGACTACTATAGTAGGATATTTTCATTTTTGGGTGAACTAACCCTTTAAGGTAACCCTTGAACTAACCGTTACCAATGTTTCCCTCGTAAGGCACTTTGTGTTGTACGTTGCCATGACTTTTTTTTTTTTTTAATCTGGATAATCTCTTAATATAATATACATTGTCAGAGCTTGGTAAACAGGTAGCTATTATATGTATAGGTGTTATTTGACAGATTAATTCATAAATTAAACATGCAAAATAAATGATGATCCTATCTGTCATACACAAATTATGGCATTTAAAAAAGTTTTAAAATGCTAAATTATTTAAATAAAAATGGGACAATAATTACATAATAATGTAGTCATAATTTGAGTAGTAATACGGTAAATGGACTGCATTTATATAGCACTTTCATAGATTTATAAGCGCTTTACATTGCCTCACATTCACACACTGACGGCGGTGTCACCCAGCTCGTCGGGAGCAGCTGGGGTTAGGTGTCTTGCTCATGGACACCTCAACACTTGGTCAGGTGGAACCAACCTTTCGGTTTGTAGACAACCTACATGAACCACTGAGCCACTGCCGCCCCTTAGATAAGTACTTAAGGCACGCCTGAGCGCCATGTGGAAATAAATAAAATAATCAAATGTAAAATAATGTGTTCTGTTGCAAGGTCACATACTTGATCTCATGTTTTATTGTTGAGTTGTCATGTTGACATAATCAGTTCCAGGACCTTGACACATTTTTATTTTATATAATATTTATTTGATTATTATCATTTTTTTTATATAGGATTAGATGTACCGAATATTCTTTGGTTTTATGCAAAACATAAATACGACAAATGGATATCAGATCTCTGTCATATGTAGGGTGACCACCCGTCCCGCTTTGCGTTGTACCCCACAGCATTTTCACCCCTTGTTCCGCACGTCGCATATTGAGGAAATGTCCCGCATTTTCATCAGTCTGTTAGTTTTTAATTATCATAGTAAGAAAACGTGCATGTGTTCTTTTGCCATTTTAAGAAAGCTTTTTATTTATTTTTGCAGCGTAGTTTTTCACCTATATTTAACAGCGTTTCGTCATAAGTACAAATAGAACAGCCGTGTTTTATATCCTATCCAGTGGTTTAAAAGAAAGGAGTAAACACGGCCACTATAGGTTGTGACGGCTGTCAATCAAAATGTGGAGCACTGATTCGTTCCATGTGTTCCCTGTCAGAAAACAAATGGATAATTTGGTCAATTAAAATGTTAATATAATGGAATTTATCTGTTGTTCTTTAACCTGTTGCCTGCTGTGGTTGTTTTAACTCGCATCCTTTCTAAAAATACGAACATTTTTGGTTTTGGTTTTTAATATATTCTTAACCCTCTGGGGTTCTTTGGGTCAATAATGACCTAAAGCATTTTTAAAAAAATATGTTAAAAATCGTAGCTTCATCGGAATGGTCAGAAACTTGGTGACTTTAATGGTACTTGGTATATGAACACCCCAAAAATTGGGGACAGGATTTGAAAAGTCTAAGTGGTCGTAGAAAAATAGTCACACTCTAGTACCTTCGGGTCAAAAATGACCCGCATAGGAAATGAATGGGAAATTGGCAAAAATGTGAAAATACTTTTTGTGCGTACAATCTACAAATCAGCAACGATCTTGAAAAAAGCACACAACAGTGAAGGGGTGAATCTATAAAACATCAAGAGTGCAAAACAGACACATCTACACACACACACACACACACACCTTTATACACAAACACACCAAAAAATTCAGATTATACATGTGTTTTGTATTTTTAAAAAGCTCAGTTTGTCCATCAGATGGATCCATCTAATTTCAAGAATTGCTTTTATGAGGCCTAGGCTTGACTCCAAAATGAAATAGAGCTTTAAATTTAAAAAGAATAATAATAATAATAATTGTTTTATTATAAATATTTTAAAATATATTTCCCATTGAATATAATATAATATATATTCAATATTCAAAATTTGGTCATAATTATTGATTTAATACTAATTATAAAAATATATATTTTTGAAATTTTCTCAAAACACCAAAAAAATTTTATAAAAAAAACAAGTAAAAAAAAATTACTGATTTTCTTTTTTAAATATGAATGCCGCCTTTGGGTCAATTTTGACTCGAAGGTCCTGAGTGTGACAGTTAAACGAAAGAACCCCAGAGGGTTAATACATATAATATGACTGTCTAATTTCTTAATTAATGTTGTTTTTGTATTTATTTGTTCATTGTTTATTTTTGATGGATTTTAGTTGAACTTGGTCATCTGCTGGTCATGATGCCTGCTGGCTTTGGGCTCAGTGATGTTGAATTTAAATGCCATGTAAAATAAAGATTTTTTGGTAACACTTTACAATAAGGTTCGTTAGTTAACGTTAGTTAACTACATTAGTTAATATGAACTAATAATGAATAGCACATATACAGCATTTGTTAATCTTTGTTAATGTTACTTTCAGCATTTACTAATACTTGATTAAAATCTTATTAACATTAGTTAATGCACCATGAACTAACATGAACAAATAATGAACAGCTGTATTTT
>JAQIUQ010003257.1:0-2500 GCA_030378365.1 Hybognathus amarus | reverse complement strand
TAATTAGTAAAACTGTTTGGTTATATTCAATATTAAGGTTTATATCAGTAAATTGCTTGATCATTTAAAAATGCAAAATTAATTACTGTTTGGGAGTTGTAAAATTAGCCTATTTCCAAAAAAGTGGAGTATCCCTTTAAAAAGAACACGTTCCGAAGACATAACGCTAAATCGAACACTTTTACTTATACAAAATTACATTTTATCAGAGTCGATAACATTTTCCCTGACACGTTATTGTGACAAACAATTTGAAAATTAGCCCATATTAAAATGACATTACAAATATTATCGATGAGTGAAATTTGATTATTATCTACGTTAGTCATTCAAGAGACTCATAGAGAAATCGCTTTCATGATGAACTACTTAATGTTTGACTCTTGAAAATGTGTCTTTTACAGGTATTCACCTAAAACTGTGAGTAAATCGACTCAAATATAATGTCAAAAGTCAGGTAATATAACAGGTAATCCTGAAATAGTGTTTTTAAAAATTGTTTTATTCATTTTATTTTCACAGTCAAACTAACTACAAAGAAAGTATTTCTATGTATAATGTCTGTTTGAACAATTTTATGTTGATGAATTAATTGTTCATCATTATTTTTCACACAGGTGCTAATCTCGGAGAATACAATTGTTAATTACATCTACACAAGGGTTTTCCCACGAAGGGTCATTCGCTCAGCTGGCTAAATGACGATTCATAAATGCTGTTTCATGATGTGTCAGCATTCCGCATCATACATGCTTGTGAGCGAGTGTGTCAGTGGTGGTCGAATATACACATATATACACTGCTTCTTGCTGGATGTGGTTGTCCAGCTGGTGTCCATGACGCAGCTGTGGGTAGTGACGTAAACACCGGGGACCCTGACCCCATGGCTGACATCTGCCCTGTCATTTTCACAACGGCGGATATATATGAACTATACAGCACTACATAGCACTTTTACGAATATTATATATTTTAGTGTCCTGATGATTTACTTTGGGTTTTAAAGGGATATCACTTTAAAATTAATTTTTATGTTTTAGCTTACCTCAAGGCATCCAAGATGTAAAAGTGCTTTGTTTTGTACACTTTTATTTTGATATTTAAAGGTTAAGTTTGTTGGTGCCACAAATGGTAGGTCTATGGTCACCACCTCAAAGAGCATGCACAGAGAAGTCCAGGTAACATGATTTAATGTACTCAAACATCATGGCATAACATGAAAATGAGTGTGTTTGGCCAAAATCAACAATATTTATATCCGCTTCTACCTCTTGTAATCATAGCCACTCAAGTGCCACTTGCTAGTCCCTGTTTGCTTGCAAGGGCTTTGGAAGCCACCTCTTGCGTGTACGGCATCTTTACATTGTTTACACAGAGATTTCAACAGTGTTCACTGTGTAAACTAAACATCACACATACAGTAATTCGCACTTAAGACCTACTTCATATATCAACAGACAACATTTGATTTCTTCTCATCACTTTTAGCTTCTTCAGCACTGTGTTGAACCTTGCTGCCTTTAGACCACTTGCACTGCTGCTGCTAGCCATTAGGTAAACCAGAGACATTGTTTGCCTTCACAAACCTGTTTTAAGTTGAGCTATCAATGCTACCAGACATTAGCTATTAAATCAGTTCAATTTACTTCCATGCACTTTCCAATGTGGTCACCATAGCCTTCATCATATGATCAGACAAGAATGATTTCATGAAGAAAAATCAGAATCAAACAGTACTGTGAAGCCAAAATAGATTACATTTTGTTATGCCTTTAGGTAAGTGTAACATACAAAAAATGATTCAGAGCCTTATACTATTCTTTCAATATTATTTTAATTTATTAAGCATTTAACTGAATAATAGAAGAAATTATTTATTAAAATAAATTATATTGAGTGTTGTACCGTTAATTTTTCAACACATTAATATTTAGTATGGGTTACTTTATTTTAAGGTTACAGTGTAATTATTTATTTAAGCACTGGGTAATTATAATAAACTACATGTACTTACTATAATAACTATGTTAGGTTTGGGTTTAATTAATGTAATTAAGCACAATTTATAGACGCGCTTCAAATAGTGCATGTAACGTGTAAATGAAATGTTAACCTATCTGTTTTCAATGATTAACTACTTGTAATCATGTAATCTACTTTCCGCGTTGACTCAAATTTTCAATTCATTTTATTTTAAACAATAATATTCAATTAATTGATAATAAGTCAAATAGCTCACATGCAACCCAGTTAACATAATTTTGTTACATAAATGTAACAATTGTGACACCTTGTGTATTTCTTTCAATTGCAAGGTGGGAAAATAAATAATTTCCTTAAAATCAATCTTTTGGTATTTTTTCATGCACAAAAAATTCATTTTATTTTAAGTAAAACAATACATTTTTCTTCAATTTATGCAAAATAGCGGTTTATTATCAATATCAACTTTACAACAAAACCAACATTAGCAATACGTAACTGAACGAAGTATATTTAA